>JAPDSC010069577.1:0-25578 GCA_026290005.1 Latrodectus geometricus
AATTTGCTGCTGCTTATAAATTTTGCCTACATACATTTTAAAAAGGGTTTGCCTATTTTAAGGGACAACTCAAATATTATTCACAGTAAAACACATTTAAAACTGATACAGTACTTGTGGCATAAAAATAATACTTTAATTATCATTTATAAGAAAAAAACAAATAATTGAAGTAAGCATCCTTAACTGCATTCGCCGAGAAGTTAAATTTACTAATTAGACTATGTTTCTCTCTGAAAAATGTACGTGTCAATAAGACAGGAACAGGGAATTAATTTTTTTAAGGGTTAATTAGTTTCTAGGCGTACATCCAAACTATCATTACTACGGTTTGATTGTAATTGATACTTATGTCATTCAATAAAAATGCATCACAATTCTTGGTAGTTTCAATGGGAAGACTAGATTTAAATTAACTTTTTCATTAATTGAATACCTTGTATTTAAAATCTATAGAAGAGTCAGGAAAAAAGATTATTTCTTTTTAAGGCAATTTCTTGCTTCTTTGATTCGAAAATAAATTGGATTCAGAATAAATGTCTATAAGAAGGGGTAATAATTTGAACAATTGTATTTATTTACTAATTCTAACTTGAAAAGAGAATTTCTAAGTACTTGCAAAATTTTATTATAGATTAAAAAAGAAATTTTATTTTGAAAGTATGATATCGTATTCATAACTGTACATTTTTGTAAAAAATTAAGAAATCAAACATTGGATTTCAATTTAATTATTTTTATTTACGTTCATTTATTTTGAGTTTGCTACCCTTATAGAAAATAGTTTTGTAAATTTTATAAAAGCCCTTTTGCATATTGTAATTATACTAATTTTAATTTTTAAGCAATTTTTAGTCAACAGTGTTGATTAATTAATGTAGTGATAATATATTTTAAGAGATGTGTGAGGGAAATTTTATTCCCACTTTAATATTGCCAACTCAAACCATTATATTAGGTGCAGGATCATCTGATACATAAGATCATAGTTTAGCAGATTGTCGTCATGGTGTCTTCAAAGTATTATTGGAACAATGTGTTTATTGCAAGTAAAAGTATAATTAATTAAAATACATTGCCATATTATTCAAATATTTTTCACCATCATTCATTTTACTACTAGTACTCAAAAACCTTATTTTTAAAATCAAATATTGATTGAATAGACTCTCCTACAGACTCATCTGTCTTAATGAGATACAATTGTAGTAAATAATTCGTGTTGACACTATTGAAATACAGGATTAATTTCATATTGATGCCTGGATTGAAGAGCATTCTATACACATATGCACAAAATGTTTGTTCTTACGTGTAGCAATAAAATGGAATAAAATGATCTTTTCAACTAATTTCTCTTTCATTTCAAGATTTCTACTGGCATGACAAAAAGTAGACAACTATGGAAAGCAATACAGTCTGGCTGGCCAAAATGAAGTCTTGACTTCGTTATAATTTGAGAGTCATTTTTGTTCTGATTCGTCAAATTCTGTTGTAAATGATGTTCCCACATCGGAACAGAACGTCCTTCAAAGACATTAAGTTAAGGTTAGGATGCTAATTGAATATATATAATCGCATAAAAACTATTTAAATTTTTCAAAGTGTAAATCTTTCTTCTGTTTCTGTATGTTTCTAGGTAACATTATAATAATTAAAATGCTGCTGAGCAAAAATTTTAATATTTTTTATTCATTTGAATTAGATACGAATTGGTAATTTTATATGGTTTCAATTTTTGCTTTCATGTTGACTCATTTTAACTCTCAGCCGGATACTTCTCATATTAACTTATGACTCATGCATTACAATAAATACTTTGAAATTTTACTTTATTCAATTTAATACGTGAAATATATGCTTATTTTTCTAGGTTCCAATAAATATTTATAATTAAATTTACAGTAGCTAGTAATACATTTAGATGACTGTCTGTAATAAACTTTATGATTATTTCTGTTCCTTGATAAAACTCAAAATAAAAACATAAAGTACATTGAAAAGAAATATATAACATACACTGAAAAGAAATGAATGTTTTAAAAAAAATCTTTGAACGTTACAGGTGGAATATTAAGAAAACTGAAGAAAATGTAAATTGATAATCTTATTGAAGGTATTCTCATTTGATTTTGTCATATTATTTGATGAAACGTCTCTATATCTAGTGAAACTTAATTTGGCTTAAAAGTAGTTGGATTTCTTATTGAGCTACCTATTATTTCAACACTGAACGACAAGGTGTAGTTTTTTTATTTTTGATTACCTCTGTAAACAGCAAGTATTTCTCTGTTATTCAGTAAATCTTTTATAGATGAAGAAAATGTATGGATTACATTTGAAAATTAATGTTAGATATCGTAAATTTAGATTCATTCTATGAAAATTCGAATTTTTCTTTGCCATCAGTAAATCAAATTTGGCAAAGTTTTATTAATTTTAGAGATATAAAAAAATTTGTAACTCTCCTTTACATTAAAAAAATATCTAGTTTCATTATAAAATTTTAAGAGTATATAGTATTTTTCAGCCAGAAACATGATTTGTCGCAATAAAGACATTTAATTTAATTATATAATTTTACTTGGAAACACTGGTTGTCATATTAATTCAAAGTGGGACAGTCTCTCAGTATTATTTTTTATATTGTAACTTAGTTATAACATTATTTGTGGAGAATCTTTAATATCATTTATGGGAGAGATCACTGTCTATAGATAGACAAGTCTACAATTATACTCTATTATAATAATTGTTTCTAGATTTAAGTTATACACACTTTATATTAAATCTGTATTATTTAGTATCATAATATTACAAATTTTGTTTATAAATAAGTACTGAAAGCATCTTCTATTTAAAATTTCAAATATATGTAATAATTTTACAAACAAATTAAATTAACGATTTTTTTATCCATAAATCTTATATTTTAATCAAATATAAATATCTTAAGATACCTACTTTTCTTGAACGTCAACTGAAATATCAAATTCTTCCACTATTATTTGATTTTAAAATTCACAATTTTATATCTTATAATATGAAAAAATAAAAAAAACTGTTGCAAGATTATAATAGAAATATGCATTAGTATTTTTATTATTAAGTTTAACGTTATATTTAAGGTAATTATACTTTTAAATGGATTACCACACATATTTTATTTAAAAAACTAACTACGAATGATTATTAATAGGAGATAATTTACCATACATTATACAGCAGTGTTTTTAATTTATTAAATATAATATTACTTAAGCAGTCCTTTTTTAGAGAAAGAGGTAGTTATTTTAATATATATATGCAAAGTTCTTCCAATTTATTTTCTTCGAATTTATTAATGATTATTTAAAAAAGTTAGTTTTGCACAGAAATCTAGAATATGGGAATTACTGTTAAATAAAGCTAAAGAAACTAAAAAAATCTAGTTAAAAAAAGTTAAAGGAAAAAAAATTAAAAATAAATTCGAAAAAATTGCAATTTTTATTAATCATCAAATGAATTTTTTACTCATGAATAATCAAAACGAAACAAATTGTTTCATTAAAGTTACGAAGTTCATATAATTAATCGCATTCTTACAATTGTATTTTTTTAATTTAACAGAAAGAAAAGTTTAATGGAATTCTGAGGATTCCTAAAAGCGTAATTGCCAACAAAATGTAGTATGATTTCATTCTCCGAATATAAGTAAATTAATGAATAGTCCAATACGAAATATGTTTTCCCCACAGATGATATATGTAAAGTCAGGTTAATTTAATTCTATGAAGATATTCATGAAATTTTTAACTCATTATTATTACGCATTGTAAACAATATATTTATAATATATACACTTTTAGAACAGTATTAGTTAAATGTAACATATTAGGTACAAAGAAGTGAAAAATCTTTGATAAGGAAAAGGCATGTATCAAATAGTTGAAGAAAAATGGTGCATAAAAAGAAATAATAATGGTGTAAGGTAATATTGATGATTAATAGCTCACACGTCAAATTGTGTATCGGGAGGATTTTGGTGGTTCTTATGTCCTTTCAAACCTGGAACATATTTCCTGGAAATTAAAATTTTATTTACAAAATGAATACAGAAGAAATTGAAATTAAAAAAAAATATTTTAGAATCCGTTTTAATATTTTTAAGAATTAAAATCATTTTAGTTAAGTAATCTTAAAATGCATAATGTTTGCACATGTGTATTCAATATATATAAATATAAGTATTTTTATATTAAGTAACTTATACATCAGGATGTATTGGAGATTATAATTAAACATTTAAAAATTTGAAAAAAAATATTAAAAGTTTGTTATTTTTATTTTTTTTTTATCGTGAATTATTTAGTAAAAAATGTTTGTGATTTACCTGACTTGTCTTTATATAAAATATTTAGAGTCAATTTCTAATCTAAATAATAGTTTTGTATTTTAAAGGGCATCATGTTCTTAATTAAATGAAAATGTTTTGAAAATTGTTTTTTCCGTTATTCGGTAAAACGTGTACATACAAACAACATTACGAATATTTCATAACGAGCATATTATTTATATTATTAACATATTATAAAGTATTTTAATATATTAATAATATACATAATATGCTCATAAAATATTTCATTATTATTTTGCTTAACTATTTTAAAAAGATTAATAAATTTTATTAGTTATTTTAATAAGTTAAATAAATTTGCTTATTTAGTAGTAGCTTAATTAAAACATTTTTCTTAAAAAAGTGAACGAAACAATTTAATTAATTTAGATTTAACTTTGAATTTTTTCATATTCCTGCATAAGAGATTTCAGGATTTTATTTTATAAAAATAAATTATATTTTATAGCTTATTTTCTTTATCCTAGTTAATATTCATATTTCCTAAATAGGATTTAAGAAAAAAAGAGTAATTAATGAAAAATAAACCAGTGAATAAAGTATTTAATTTGGATTTTCAAATGATGTAGTAAATTAAAGTTACTGTGAAATAATACTTGAATCAATTTATTAATATGTAAATTAAATTAAAAGATTAAAATATCTTTCTTTTCAATGCTCCTTTTAAAATTAAATAATTTATAATTCATAACTTGAAAAATAATCATTATCGATTCCACAACGTAAAAAGGCTTGAAATAGAAAAAATAAGGTATATATATATATATGCAAAAATATTTTTCAAGTAATAAAAATAAAAATCCTCTTAATTGCATTGTAATTTTTTATATTTAATGGAAAAAAAACAAGAATATTCAAATTGTGTAGAACGAATTTGTATAGATTATTTTGCATTACAAGGACATCAATGCAATTGCTAATAATTTCCTTTTATTACTCCAAATATGAAATAAAACAATTATAAGTATTTGACAAGGAAGAAAAAATTGCTTAAAAGTGGCATAAGGTTGTCAACAAATTAGGAAAATTTTTTTTAGCTGTTCTAAGCAACAAATAGATCAATCAGAAAAAAAGCATTAAAAAAACAAAAAAAAATTCCGAGGGAAATAATGAAGTATAAGAAAGGTGACTTTTACACAGAATGTCTGATTTATTAAAAATTAATTCATATTTGATTTAGAGGATAGTTTAGTGTGACTGCATTTTGATTAGTCTAGAAGATATCTTGAACGCTGCAAAATGTCGACTTATATTACCACGTAAAATATGTCAAATTTAAGACGTTGAAGAAGAATAAGAGCAGCAAAATCTGAATGAATGAGTGGAATTTAATATTCACCTCAAAGCTAATCAAAACCAAACCTGAGCCTCAAGGCTCCAGTTTGATGCAGGATCTATCCTGAATCCTGTATCAGTTTACTAAAATTGTTAACTAACTTATTAATTAGAAATTTCTGCTTCTACAGCCATCACATTAACATGACTGCTATTGTTTGGTTACTTCTAAGAAGATTAATCTTGAATGGTATAGAGTTGCAGAGGTACACGATGTGCATCCGCGAATGAAATCAGACACATTTAAATATTCAGCCGTAAAACATACACTGTGGATATTTCATGCTTTTCAATTGCTCTATTAAAATTTCAATGTATCTTGGAATATTTTCTTTTACATACGTGTAATATCTTATTTCTACCTAATATACTTATAGAACTCCGTCGATATAATGTCAATCTTAAAGAAGATAAGGATAACATAATGTCTGTCATGTTTTGCAAAGTACACTGATAATAGGAATTTTTATACAATATTATCAAGCTTTCTGTTTAATTAAATTAGTTTACAAAATAAAATTTACTTCATGCAGCAAAAAAATCCATTAAAACAGTGCTTACTTTTTATAACTATTTTCAGTTATGAAAAACATATAAGAATGTTAGACACATTTGAAAATTTCCAAATATATCCAATGAACATATTTTTTAAAGCAGAATTTGATATTTAAGTTGTTTATTGTATTCCTATAAAATATATCAAAATAATAAACATTCAAGCATTTAAATAGTGCATAAAAATAATAAACATTTAAATAATACATAAAAATAATAAACATTTAAATAGTGCTTCTATTTTTAAATGCATTATAGCTTAAATAGTATATACTAATATTCTGTGGATATTTATCATGGTATATAATTTCTAAATTTCAAGCTTTTTCTTATTTTTCAAAAAACATTGCAATCCCCTTAAATTTTAAGTATCTCATTCTTAAATATTATTAAACATTTATTGAATCATAACGCATATAATTTAAATCCATTGTAGTTTAATCTGTTATTTAACTGAACAAATAGATAAATCATCAAAACTCTCCTTGATTTCAGAAATCATTCTATTTATTTCTTAAAGATTATTTATGTAATTTATAAATATTTAAAAAAAGAATCAATTAATTTTGTTGAAAAGTATTTTTATTTAAAATTATGCTATGATACCCAGTTTTTCTTACAATGCTTAAATGTAAAATGTGGAAAATGTATTCACAACAGACATGTTTTATTTTTTGATATATACTCATTGAGTTTAACATTAAGAGCGCTATCAATGTAGCCATTTTAGGTGATTATGTATTACCATCATACAATAAATTTAATAATAAAACAGCATATAAGTGAAAAATAGATGAATTAAAATGATATGCAATTATGTTGAAATGTATGAATTTTATAACATAATTCCTACTATTTTTTTTAAAAATTAAATGTATAAAATGCTAATATTTAAATCAAAGCAAGGTTACAAGTGTTTGGAAAATTATTATAAATACATCTTCAAGCATTGTCATCCTTTCAAATACAGTTATTTACTATCTCTAAATGTTTTTGACATTGATAAAGAATTTGAATGAGAAAAGTAGTACGGTTGACATAAGTATTAAGGTTAAAAAATGTAAATCATGGGAAAGCAAAAAAAGAGAATGATTTTCATATTACTGTAAATTTTCTCATGTAATATAATTTTTGAAATATTTGAGAAAAAGTAAAAAAAAAAAATAAGAATGTGTGTGTTTCTAGAAATATTTACAATAAATTGATTTAAGTGAAAAACCAGTATTTTTCAAATTATTTTGAATGAAAATCAGTATTTTTTCACTTCATATTTTATTTCTTTTTGATTATTGAATCTAACATTTATTTTTCCAATATTGCTGATATTCAATGAGAAGAAAAATTTGGGATGAAGAAACAACAAAAATATTTTCAATATTTTATTAAATTTCTAATCATACTTCAAATGAGATTAAATTAATACATTCCGACAAACTTATCTTCAATTATAAAACTTTTAATTAATGAAATTATAAAGTAGAAAAGTACTGCACTTAACAATCAAAGAAAATTTAATTTTCTTAAACTAGGATTTCAGAAAATATCAAATTGATTTTTAAATATACACATCATGACTGACAGAAATATATTTAATAGATATGACGAGAATTATTTTATTTTAAGACCTCGGCTTTTATAAATATTTAAAGGAATATGAAACAGTATTTTTCTAATATAATTTTAAATCATCAAAATTAAATATCATGAAATGTCAAAACAAGAAAAGTATCTAATCTTAGTCAAAGCATACCAATATGTTTTAGTGTCATATGTGGAATGCATGATTTATTCATATTGCTTAGTTACCAATCAATATTATCAATTTCAAGTAAAAATGAGGAAATTGAATTAATAAAAAATTTATTTCCAACTATATTTATAAATAAATTTAAACTGTAAATTGATATTCAATAACTTTCGTTATGGATCAGATTCAGAAATATATAATAAACAAACAGAAATATGTAATAACACACTGTTTCTTGTAAATTGATGCTATGATAAATAGTATAGATCTCGTAAATAGACTCTTTGATACACAGTATATTTATATATAATTTTGTATGAAAAAGTGTACTTTCAATGTTTTTATTGCTAATAAGATTTGTGGTATTTAAAAAGACAGAATCAAGTTTCAGTAAATTTTTGAAATTTTCGTCTTATATTGATAGATGTTAAATTTATCTAACCGTTTTTTATTTACAATTCTTTAAATAAGGCTTCATATGTTCATTAAAATTTTTTTTTATTAAATTTATGTTTAACGAATAGTAGTTTCGTTTCTCTATAATAATAATATTGTTTTCAATTTTTATTTCTTGAAGAGGAGATTTTAATGCCTGATTTCTTTATAAAACTAAGATATTAATTTTAATAAACTCTACTTATTAACTAGTTGCCTTCATATATGGGGGTTAAATAATGTAAATTAAAAAAATGTTCTTTTTACTACCATATACCATTTATTTTAAATAGAAACCCTATTAATATTTCTTCACTTACCATTATTATCAATCAAACTGAACTCTTCTTTTGATTAATTTAATGTATTCTATGCAAAAGATTTTCAATGAGCTATTCGAAAATAAGAGTTGCTTTTAATGCAACAAATGATCAAATGGTAAATTTTTATTATGGTTGCGAAAGCTCATTTTTATTGATATAAAGGAGAGAATACAAGATTAAAAGAATTTATCTTGAAAATATGTGTGCAAGAAAAATTTTAAAATTTAGCATAAAAATACATTTTTTAATTGCAACTTTAATATAAACTATAGTTAAGCTCGTGCAAAATATTTGTTTGGTGCAAAAAATGGTCTTGTTTAAAATAATTTAAATCTCATTTTAGTTCTGTTTCAAATAAACATTATTATAAATTAGTGAGATGTTACATGAAGTTTTAACTTATAATAGCATAATTTAATTTATAATAATATAATAATTGAATTCTTGAGAAACTACAAATACTTTTTTGATTAATTAGTATGTAAATTATTTAACTGATATTAAATCACCTTTCTGTGTTTAAAATTATGCGGGACCAGTAAAATTACTCTCAATAATTTCATTTTTAGATTTAATTATAAAATTAATTTTCTTTATAAATATATTTATTCTTTTATAATTTAAGTTACAAACTTAAAATTGTAAAACTACTTCCTTTATTCCTTAGTTTTCAATGCATTTTGAATTAATGAATATGTAGAAGGTGAATTGTTACTATTTTGATATTAATAAAATTACTTCAGTTTTAAAAAAGGATTATTTTTTTTCAGCATATATAAAAAAGAGTTTTAAATTCTTTTTATCTCAAAACTCATGCAAAACATTTCATTTTCATGAAAAGTAAGATACAAATTGTTTTGCAGAAAAGATTGTATATGAATGTATTAAAAACTGTATAAGAGATTTTAAAAAATTATTTTTTTGAGTATATTCAATAAAATTATTTAAAAGTACTAAATATTATATATCTATTCATAAAGTTAATATTATGCTATCTCATAATAATTCAATATTATTCATTTATAAGGGTATATATAATGCGTGAATTGTATATTTGTCTACATTTGCTGCGAACAATTACTAGAAAGAAATTTTAGTTTAATTATATTTAGCACTAGATAATATACCAGGACACCTTAAGTGTTATATGATGCAAGCTGAACGTTTAACCTAAGAGACTTTGATTTGCTTTGCAGCTTTGTGTATGATTTTTACAGTGCTTATGGATATCAATGCATTCATATATGATGTGAAAATAGAACCATTCAGGAACATGTGTGTTACTGTTTTCACACAAACGTCACCTTACTTCCAGCCTGACTTGTTTGAGGAATAGCATTAACCATGTTAAGAGCGGATAAAGCCAAGCGATTGGCTAATTTAGCTCTGCTTGTAGAATTCAGTGAATTCTCGCGGGCATCATGCATATAGCGCCTGTACATCTTGAATTCTTCTTGCTCTTCAGCTTCTTTTCTCATGTATTTTATCATCATTATGCCTATTCCAAATGAGTAAAAGAACAAGACGACCACAATATAAATTACGGCATTCCGTTGGGATATCTCTTCAGCCATCCGAATTGCTGAATCTGCTGCAGAAGTTGCAGACCTGTTAAAAACGTATTTATAAAAATTACAGATATTTGTAAATAAATTATCTTAAATAATATAATTTAAAATATGCCTATACTTCAATAATATAAATAAATGTATTTTTAAAATAAAATACTTAAGATATTTTGTTTGGCGAATTAATTTTCATATAACGCAGGAAAAATAAATTTAAAATCTAATTAAAGTAATTGAGAGTGTAGATTTGGATATTAAATGCTGTATACAGTAAAATGATAAGAATATTGGATCCAAACTAGACCTTACTTGTAATCAGTTTTTGTTCAATAAAATCCATGTCACTCTGTTGTATAGTTCCAAAATGTCATTGGAGTCACATGTAATTCCAATGACACTCAGCCTTTTTATTATTGCCAGAATTTCATAACTGTCAAAATATTATTGGTATTGAATTTCATACAAATAGATTTTTGAATTATGTATCATATATACTATAATGGATTTTTATCAGGTGAGTTTAGACTAAAACTAGTCCTTTTGGAATACAATGTAATTGAATTTTCCTGAAATTAATTTCAAACAAACAATAAAATAAGTTTTAAAAACAAATCATATCAATTCAGTTTCTCAAATAAAAGACTACTCTCATTGAGGAAAATACTTTACTTGTTAATTTTCATATTTTCTTGTATCATTGAGGAAAATACCATGATAATTGTTTAGATATCATTATGAATGAATGGAAATAGTTTCTATATATTTGAAACAAACTTCCGGATAATGATTGATTCAATCTGATCAGAGACTTAGTGCTTTCTACATATCCATTGCACAACATTACGGAAATACCACTACTTTGCATTTTATTTTATTAACAAAATGAAACACAAAATCTATATATCTAAAGTTTGTAAGTTTTTCCATATTTTTATCTCTCAGCACATTTAAAAATCTTAATTATTCATTTGACCAATTAATGTTCACCAAATCATTCGTGTTCCAATCAATATAATCACTATCCTATAAGAGTTTCGATTTATAACCAATGATGTACTGCTAACGAAGGTATAATAATCAGTAATTTACTTCTAAAACTTATCGATGGAAAAAATGCTTTTCTTGGAAATTTGTGTCGTGTCCTACATATACTACTTTTGTTGTTCTATGTTGTGTTGTTTATCTATTAACATTGATAATTCTATGGAGCATCGAAGTATATTCAGTTGACAACTGTGTAGGTCATAACAGTAAGTAGACTTCAACTTATATATTCTTAACAAACTTTAACAACATAAATTATCTACAGTTAAATTTTCAAATCATTTCATGAATGATGCTCTAAAAAGTATTTCGTCTTCAAAGCCTACCTTTTTGATATGATGATATTCTGCCCTTGCTATCTCACTTTGTTTAGAGGTTAGAAATAAATGAAAATTATTTCGTTTATTATATTTTAAAAAGTAATTTATGAAGGTTAAAGTAAATAAAATTTCATTACTTATTTAAGCGAATGTAAGTTAGATTGAAATTAATGATTTCTAGAAATTTTAATACTAATTTGTTTTAAATTTGTTCTATGATTTGATTCAAATTACTTATATTATAAGGCCATTAAAATTTTACAACTACTGATGACGATTATATATTAGAATATGGGAGATTTAATGAATAAGATTAACGTACACTCATATTTGTGTACGCGATGTAGTTGTATGTTATTAAGTAAAATGTTTTTCCTAGTTATAAATAATTTGATACTTAGTAAAACAATCGTCACTCTTACTTAAATATAATTGGTTCTTTTTTGTATTTCAATATTCAAATTATATACAAAATATTAAGGTATATTTAGAGTGTTATAGGTATATTTAGAGTATATAGTTCTCAATAATTGTTTTTGTTTCCTAATATATTTTATAACTATTTAACAAAAAACCCTATAATTATTGAATGTTTCCTTGAAAATATAATACATGTTATTGTAAGAAAGTAATTTACTTGAAAATAATTTATTAAATTTTTGTTTGATATCGATACAATTGAAACTATTATATTAGCCTAACTTATAAATATGCAGTAAAATATATTTATAAGTTAGGCGAAGATAATAGTTTCACAATTCAGCATACTTTATGAATATTGGTGCATATTAAATGTAAGAAATCATTATTTAATTAAGACGTTTGGTAGAAATAAAGAAATTAAAATACTTAAACGACACATACTTTTGAAAATTTGTCTAAATATAAACTATATATGTCTTCTAGTTGAAAGGAACTACCAAGAAATGTGTGAATAAAAAATTGGATTTCACTGTGTCTACGAATCAATGCTTAGACATTTTTCTTTCGATACAAGTGCATTTAACTGTTAACTTTTTAACAGCTGTTGCCTTAAAAGTTTTCTCACATATTTAGAGAAAAACAATTGCTTAATATTTCAAACACTTAACTGTTATATTTTACATTTCTAATACGTTTAAAACTTTCTTATAACTAGGAAATTTAATAAAATAATCATTGATTTATATTAACTTTAAAAGTATTTATATCCTGAATTTTTATTCTGCAAAGTGTAACATATATAGTCGATATAAATGTAATGAAACTCAATAAAATATTTCAGACATAGAGTGTATCAAAATTTCATTTTATCAAATTTAATTCTGAATAATTTATTTACATTGAAAAATTATTTCAAACATGAAAAGTTTGTTTATCACAATATAATAAAATAAGTAAAGATATTCTGATTGATAAAATGGAGTTTTTAATGATGAAAATTTAATATTACAATCAATATTAAATATTTTTATCTCTAAGAAAAGAATAAATTTACAGAGAATTAGATTAATGGTTTTAGGGAAAAAAAAGAGTTTTAGAGGCTGTTTATATACTTAAAAGTTTTTGATAAGTTTCTAATAAATTCATTATCTAGAATATCTTATCAGCGTTTAAAACATGGAATAATTTATTAGGAATCACAAATTTATCTGGTATATTTCTGAATAATAAATTTGAAATAAAATAAAAATTATTTGCACTATTTAAATATTCAGTTAAAGTTAAAAGCAATATAAACTATTCAGAGAGCTTTTAAGGAGAATAAAATAATTCTTTGCAGATGAACAAACATAGAATTGAAAATTATGTTTGAACTTTATATTTTCACTTATACCTAAAATTCTTAATCATGTAAGCAAGTTAGAGTTATATAAATGTATTTATACTTAAACTTTTCAAAACTTTGTTAACTAATAAAATTTAAACGTGAAATTAATGTAGATTAAAAGCAAGAGAGAACTGTGTTATTCAGTTGGATTACATAAAAAAGTCATAACTTCTTTTAAACTTCTGAATATAAATAATATACAGCTCAAAATCATTGGAATTAATTTTACTGTATTTTCTAACTAATATAGAATAGCTAACTAGTATAAAATAGCTAACAAATATTAAAGCTTACGTGGAATTTGTCATTGAAAAAGTGAAATTTTCGTTTGCTGAGAGAGAAGAAAGGTAATTTCGTATGAGGCGAGTGATATTTGGACAGTGGATACTACTGAGGCCAAATGGTCCATCCGCTCCATCACTGCCGTTTATCATTGGTTGTTGGCGTCAGCTGATGTTAAAAAATCTCTCAAGGTAACTTTTGCACATAGAGTTTACCATTCACTCTTTGAATGAAATTAGGATAAACTGAAATATAATAAGCACAATTTAATGACAAATATTGATTCTACCTGAAAGATATAATCATATGAAAAATTAAAAATACTTTACATACTTATTATCTTATAACACTTGATGAAAAGTCTAAAATTAGGTGTACTTAGTCTAAAATTAGGTGTACAATAACATCTATAGTTTGTTTGAGCCTCATAAATTTTTAAAACATTTTATAGATTTATGGAAATTCTTCAGTGGAAATAGTTTGTTAGTTTGTTTCAATCAAAAATTTCAAATCTGAAAACATAATTTTTGTTTCTAATTTTTATTTATTAACAATTAAAAGTAAAAAAATTTCTTTGTTTTAATCGAATATTTTTGGTTCTAAAATGTATTAGCTTTTCCCACTTTTGCTATAAATAAAAAAATTAATTGAGAATTTCATTTTTTGAGATTAAAGTTATCCTTAATTTATTCTATTAATCAATATATATATATATATATATATATATATATATAAATTTTTAAATCCTTACCAATTTGCTAAGAATTTTAATCTTCAACAACTTATTTAAAAATTCAAACATTAAAAATTCTCGATACTTTAAAGGAATGTTTTAACAGATAGGCATTATTAAGAATAGACGCGAAATTAATATAACATTTTAATTATCTATTAAGATGCAAAATAAAATAATTTTATTAAAAGTTAAGCAACAGTCACTACAACATATAAAGATATAGTCCATCTGTTAAAGATAGACGATGTTGGCTAATTATTGATTCATTTTAAATTAAAACCATGAAAACTTTGAACCGGGTAAATTTGAAGTGAATTGAGTCAAAAATTTTGTAATGTTATTGATTATATAGCTAGAAAGTATTGGAATATAAATGAAAGTTTGAAACTAAAACCAATATATTTTAGAAAATTAGAAACAGTCAACACAGCTCTTCGAATAGAAACAACTCGGTCCAAAAGTGTTGAACTTCAAAATAATCACTAAGGTGAAAAAATTAGAAATAAATAATTCCTTAATCATTTTAAGTTGAATGAAATATAAAATAGGCCAGTAACCAAGGTAATTTATATCTCTATTTATAAGTTTTTCAGAAATACATTGGTAAAAAATAACTACTTACCTTATATATATAATCGAAGTATTTGAAGTTTTTAAATTGCATATATAAAAAGGAAAATAATATTTCTATAAAAATATTAATAAGTATGAGTACGAAAGCTCTGTGTTATTTGAGCAATTTTATTGTTTAATTGACAAATTACAGTTTAAGTGTTTTATAATGATCTTATTTGACAAAAATATCAGCAAAATGTAAACTCCAAAGTAGTTTTTTTTATTAAATCTAATTGATGATTTGATATTTATAAATTAAGAAATATGTGTTCTTTTATATTTTATGTCACTAATAATTTCCAAAATCTTTTATTTCAATTCAAGCTAAATATGTCCCATTAATAATTTTCACTCGTTTCATTTAATATGATTTAACACTTATCTAGTATTTTACTATCAAGAAACTACGCGATCAATGTAATTTTAACTAGTAAAGCACCATCATAATTTTAAATTATAGTAATTTCAGAAGAAATACCAAAGTATTTAAAAGCTTAAAAATTTTGGCAGTTAGATATTTTTATCGCTGTTGAGTAATAAATAAAAATAAATGAACAAATTTAATCTCTTAAAATTAAAAAAAAAGATTCTATAGTGATTTGCAGAATGGGATTACTTGGATAATCTTTTAATTTGAGTCTTGATAAATAGTTTTAATTTGGATCGTTTAGAATCAGAATTTGAAATTTTCTTATTATTACGCACATAGATTAATAATGAACTGTAACCTGTTTCTAAGATTTCTAACCTGTAAATAACATTACAAAAGATTAAAAATTATTTATTAATTTTCACTTTTTTAAACAATAAGGGAACTGATAATTACATTAATATAATAAAATTATAAAAAGTTAGTTGTATATTGCTAAAATATTTCTGACCTGAATTGATTTTATAATTACTTTAATGAAGAATTGCTTAAAGAAACTGTATGGACAACACATATCTGTGCAATTTAATGCAGAAAGGCTTAGAATTTAATTACAAAAATATTCTTATTTTAAAATGGAATAAAGAATTATGCATAATGTAAATAAACAAAAAAATTAATATTTTATTTTTGAAATTTGAATTCAGTTTTCATGTTATGTATTACGTAAGGGAAAAATATAACTGATTATTTTTATTTTTATTTTCACTTTAAGTACGTGAAAAGAAATATAATCAAATGTATATTTTCTATTTAATCAATAATAATTATTTTTAATTGTTTATAAAAAAACTTTACAAAAGAGTGATGTAATATTGTTTTGCTTAAAAATTGTGAGAAATTATTTTTCTCATTAGATAATAAGACATCATAAGCAAACGCAAGTACAACTGATTATAAAAATCATTGAAATTTTTTAAATATGTATAGAACATATAAATTTATAAAATATTACGTAAATGTATAATACAATCCCGTATCAAAATACTACTAATTTTCATACGCATTATGTTAACGCGAGTTTTCTAAAGATTAAGTAATATAGTTCAATTATAACGATTTATAAACATTCTGATAAATTATTATAACTGCATAAATGAATTACTACTATGTGTTCTACTTGAAATTCTCGGAAATGTTATTTTGGTTCTCATAAATAGATACAATTTTTATTAACACAATTGTAAAAAATAAAATTTTTACGTTATGTTATTTTGATAGAAATAACTTAAAATAGGTAATCTTTTGAATGAGTTGGCGATGCATAATAACTCATTAACTCTGAGTGTTTTACACTTAATAAAAATATGAGACAGAATATTTGTTATAAATAATAACTTCATATGCATTAAGCATGAAATGTTGGTTCTTAAGAATAAATTTTTCCAAATTTCTTGTTAAAAATGTAGGATTTAAAAAAAAATTTGGAAATTAATTCAAACATTTGATAAATAAAGCATTAATAATTGTAACTATAAATGTAAACGTGCTTATTATTTTTGTTTAAAAGTTTTAATAAAATGTAATTAGTGGTTATGGAAATGATGTTTCTTTCATTAAATATGATTGTCAAAATAAT
Organism: Latrodectus geometricus; assembly: GCA_026290005.1. NCBI lineage: Eukaryota > Metazoa > Arthropoda > Arachnida > Araneae > Theridiidae > Latrodectus > Latrodectus geometricus. The sequence continues at coordinate 17,176 of JAPDSC010069577.1, forward strand.
GTTTTTATATTAAATAATTTTTTTCAAAAAATAGTAGAGAAGGTTTTCTTCATAATAATTTTTACAGTAATGGTTTTAAATTTAGCAAGCAATTTGTTATAAGTTATTTTATATTATATATAGTATTGATATACTATATATTATTATATATAGTATTGAAATATATAAATAAAATTAAATTTCAAAATTGATTTCGAAAAAACGAACTAAAAAGGGGAAAAATATTATCACAATTTTTTTTATCACCATCTATGTTGAAAATTTTACATATTCCTCATTTTAAAAATTCTATTTCTTAATATTATTTTCCTTGATGTAAGAAATATTTTGAATGTTGTTTAACAATACGACAGAAATTTGAATTCTTTAATTTGACATAAGCTCTTTTATAATCTCGAATCACAAATATGAAGGCACAATATTAACTTTTGTTTTATTTTAATACAAAAACTAGAGGAAAAAGATTATTAAACAATTTTTTTTCCTGAAGAATTTAATATTTCTACAAATATTAAAACTATACGTTTTCTTTATAAATTGTCTCTTCTGACAACCATGTAGAAAAGTAATATCTCTAAACTTTCAGAAAACCTTAATGGAAAATAATACTGGGAAAAAATTGCTCGTCCAGAAAACCGAAAATAATCATTTTTGACAGGTGATCACTGAATGTACATATAAATATATATTGATGGAAAATTTGAAGATTTGATGATATATTAGGTTACACCATATAATATTTCAAACTTTTGAATTTTGTAATTTGAGAAAATGGTTTTCACTAATAATTTCTCTGGAAAATATTTATGATTTGAAATTTTCAAATTTATTAAAAATATTTTATCTAAAGTTTCAAATCAATCTGGTAGAAAACTAGAAACTATTTCGATTGAAAATGTATTATTTTATATAAATATGGTTTTGAAAATATCTATTTCAATTTTAACAAGCAATTTTTAAAATTTTATATAATGTTATAAGAAATGTGTACAATTATATATTCTATATTGTATAATTATAATTATGTTTAATTTATGCATATTGTAGGTATAAATTTTAAATAAATGTTTAAAAAGATGGTTTTGATCATATTGTTCAGCATTAAATTTAAAATAAATGTTGCAGATAAGATGATAATTTAATTTATAAAATTCACAAAAATAAGCAAAAAGTGAAGAGCAATTATTTCTATAGATATAAGTAAGTCATGTTGAATTTTTAGATTTACAGTGCAAAATTGCACTTAGAAAGTGGTATTATTGAACTTTGTTATACTCATTGCGAATGCATGAAACATCCATATTATTATGCAAGTGCAACAAATATCAATACTAGAATTCATCCCCTAAAACCCTGAATTATTGTTGAATAAAACCATCATCTATTATAGTAAATAAATGGGTAATGTAAAAAACTTAGAATTCCAAGAAATCCCTTAGAAAAACATATTAAAGCAAGACTTGGGAACTCTGTTGTTCACCTTAAAATCTTAACGTTTCCCATCCTTTACCGTAATAGCTTGAGAAAGATACCTGAATATCTTTTAATATAAAATAATTTCCGAAACTTTTGCCATGATAAGAAAAACAAAAAACACACGGTTTTTTGCATTATATCATTAACCTGTAGATTTCTGTGATCATATTTACAGATGATTAAAAAACAGAGTAACATCAGGCTTTAAAATTATTACCCATCAATTATAAAATGAAGGACTAAAGAGCTGATAGTGATGATTTCAAATAGAAATATCAATTTAAATTCAATACAATTAATTGCAATATTAATAATGTTTCATTGAATTTCTTTTATTCATTTTAGAAAAATATTTGTCTTTTTAACGATGCATAACAAAAAACTTAAATAGATTATTTCTTTACACGAAATATAGAGTTTTTTTTTACAGAAAATATTAATCTTTGTATTAACCAATTTATTGATCTTTCGGTGATTAAATAATTTATTGCATAGGACATATAAAATAACCTAATAAATATGAACCTACATCGATATTTTTGGCATCTATTATACTATATGACATTCTTGTCAAAGCCTCTTTGTTATTACAAGCTCTTGTCATAACTTATTTTTATGTTATCTTGGATATCAATTACAAAAAAGTAGAGAAAACATTTTCTTTTGTTAGATATACGCCATAGAGTAAATCGGGAAAGTGTTTTTCATGAAAGAGATATTTTTTTTAAATGAGTACAATGATGAAAAATTTTATTTTTTTGTAACTTACTGACACAAATAATTTTTAAAGCAATACCAGGTATAAAAAATTTAAATTTTTACTTAATTATTAATATTCTAATTAGAGTAAATGTTAATATTCTAATCATCAACAATTGTGTTTCTAACGGCAAAAGTGTTTTTAATAAATTAGTTTTTATAGTAAATATTATAATTTTATTTATCAGTTAAATAAGTATAAAATTCATAAATATTTTAGCTTGATAATATGAAAATAATGAAAAATTTCTATTATAATTAATTTAGTAATAATGAAAATTTAAATGCCACAATAATTATTAATTAAATAATGTGTCAAACTGCAGGTAAAAACACGAAATTGTTTTAAACTTTTAGTTAATAATTCACATGCTTGTTATTATTATTAACACCAATTCTAATGCATTCTATAGTATACACCAACATAGTATTTTCGTTAACAGGAGAATTTTCAAATGGAATTCAACTAAAAATATAGTTTATAAAATGATAAATAATATATAAAAATGTTTTAGGTAAAAATTTACGTATGTAAATCTCTTTCAAAAATCTGTATTTACTCATGCCCAATTTAAAAGAAATCAGTTCTACTGTACTTTTCAACAAAATGTGGGTAAATGTGTTTTGAAGCGAAAATTTTTGTTTGAAGTAAATTAAATTATATGACAATTTATTTAGTGTTAAAAGAAAGATCACAATTATTTAAAACAATTTTTATGAGCTAAATTTTTATTCACATAAGTTGAAAGAATTGGAAATGCTTGATTTAGAATTTAAATGATTTAAAATAAAATTTAAGCAAAGTGTTTCAAAATCTTATGAAGGTGTATTTAAAATATTCACAGTGTATTTAAAATTTTTACACACAAGTCAGTATTTCAGTAGCAAGATTTTTAAAAATTTCAAAAGCATTTTAATAATTAAATAGTAATTTTATTTAATTAAGAAATATTTTATCAGGAATTTAAATGTTTTTCCACTCAAATATCTATCACAAAATTATAAGACCAGAAATTGAAACAACTTCTTTTTACCAAATTAAAAAAAAGTTATCCCCTATTTTTGGAATAATACCTGAATGATTGTCCGCTTCTTCATAATTTGTATAAAAATCATATAGATGATTTTTTGCATGCATTTGTCAAGCAAAACAATGCCACAAATTTCTAATAGAAATCAGGATTGAACTTTTGCTTGGTCAATATATGATCTTGAGTTTTTCCTTTAGGAACAAAATTTAATTGGTTTAAATACATAGTATGACACATTGCTTTGCTGAAATTTCCAATTTGACCTCATATGGAATAGATAGGTTCGACTCCATTTTACCAAGAATTCCTTGCTAATCACATTTCCTAGATCATGCAAAAACTCCTAAATCGTCATAGAGCCTCTCTGTATCTGCTGTCAGTAGATACATGGTATTTCTTTATAAATCATGCCAATGGTAAGTAATACGGTTCAGGCTATCTAAAATAAATTTTTCGTTCTGTAAAATAACAATTTTCGAAGTGTTATCCTGTGTCATGACCTATTCAGCCCATATTCAATTTCTATTTTACGATACTTTAACAGTCTATTTTCTTTATAATTTGCAAATAGCAATATCTGAAATTGATATTAATTTCAACCACTATATGGGAAATTGTTTCACTTGTCTTTTGTGATATTTTATGGGAAAACGAGTTCTTTTTCACTTGAAGATTAAAAACATTTGCCTATTATCACAAGGTGACAGTTAACAGATTCTTAACAGATGTTTATATTTTACACAATAATCTACGCTTATTTAAAACGTTATAAAGAGGAGTTTCAGAGCAATTTAATTGCTTTAAAATTCTATTTTACTGATTGATTTTTTGAGTTATTTTACAGTTTCAAAACATTCTTTTACAAAACCAAAACTTTCAAGCTTGTTTCACCAATAATTCATTTTTATAATGCATTGCAGCTCTCTTGCCCTATTTAAATAAACAAACGTAATTTGAAACTTTTTATCATTTTCTATGATAAAAAGTTAAGATTATATATGATTTTGACAGGAAAATAAAATGGTTTTGAATAAAAAAATAAGTCAAATGATTTTGAATAAACAAACAAGTGGTCTAATATTCATGCGACACAAAGATTTCAAAAAGTTGTTTCTTTTAAGAAACTGACAAAATTGTTTGCTCTTAATAATTTATTTAAAAAAAATATAAGGATTTTATTTACATATATGCTTACTACATCTTAAATATGTTAAAAAATGTTTTTTCAGAATATTCATCTAGTACAAAAATATACATAGTTACTCATATAGTATACTTTTCGAAATTTTATATAATAAATAGCATGTGATTTATATTTTTATGTTACATACAAAATACAGATTAATTAAAATATAGCTAAATACTTATTGGTAAAATAACTGTATTTTAAAACTCTTCTTTATAGCATTATTTGTAAAATGGGTTCCACATATATTTAATAATTTTAATTACTTTAATTCTTATAATTAAACTCATAAATTATATAACAACTAAGAGTTTATTAGCATGCTTTTATCAGAAAATGCTGAATCTTACTTTTCTCATAAGTTGTCTTTCTAGCGTGAATAAATAAATTGACCATAATAAATTATATATATTTACTTTATAATATGCACTACATTTTTATTTACATACTTTTACTAAATATTTTTATTAGAGAACCAGCAATATGTAAATATAAAAGTTTTCTAAATATTCCCATTAAATTAAAACCTATTTATTAATGCTGTGGATAATATCCACATGTTAATAAATAGGATATATTTATATAATATTGAGGAAAAATTTCCAAATAATCCATAAAGGAATAATAGTAATTACATAACATAGCAATTCCTTCATTAAAACAATAAGATCTTATTCCTCTAAGCCAAACACTGTCTTTTATTAGCATCATAATGGAACTTCAGACGCGAAGTGAAATAAATTATTTAAGCCCTAGCGTTGAGCTAGGCTTTATCAATTCATGGCAAACAAAACGAGCTCACAAACAGGAAATGCTATTTTATCCTTTCAAAGTATCACAGCAAAGTCTCAGTAGACTTTGTTCGAGATGCAGGAATTCAGTAGAAAATAATAGATAAGGGATTATGCATAGAGAGTGAGCAGTAATTATGACTAAGGAATTTGAATATATTATTTTTCTAACACAAAAATGCAAATTCTTAAAATTTTTTATGAATTATTTAGAAGTACATAGTTTTTTTTTAAAAAAAAATTTAAATTTTTGAAATGTAATGAATACGACTGAAAAAATTTCTATTGTTTGTTAAGTCAAAGAACTCCATATTTTTTTAAATAGTTTTACTAAAAACTATATAACACACACGTTTGTCTTTTTATGATTAAAAATAAGAGAATGATAAAGTACATATTTTTTTAATGCAAACATATTTCACAAAAGACGAATACAATTATAAATTAATTAAATTATGCAAATGAGGTTTATAATTCTGCTTTACAGTAAAATGTATTTCATTTTGGTGTGCACTTGGAATTTTAAACAAAGCGTTAAATATATTTCTACATTTTACGAATTAGCATGTAAAATATAATATTATCTGATGCAGATTTTTACAGTTGTTAACATGGACATAAATACGTAATAAAATGCTTATGGAGATTTTCCTAAGAAATCTGAATGTTGATTGCTGTTTCTAAATTTACTTAAATAAAAATAAAATTTTTTTTCAAAAAGTCAAATTTTGAGAAATCAGCATTTTTCTTATATTCAATTCATTTGATTTTATACAGTGACAGATTTAATTTATAACACGAAAATTTTTTATTTTACATAAAATTTCCTCTTTTTTATTAATTATTGAAAACAACTTTACTTGAAGTATTATTTTTCATAAGCTCTTATTGTTTAAAAACTAAAAAATTAATAATTAAATTTACTTTTATTTTTAAAATTATTGTTAATTAATATTTTGAGATATTAGATATAAAAATTTACAACAACTTTTATAAAAAATTTTTATTACTCATAAAAAATTTATTTATGGTTGATTTCCGAAAATAATAGAAGGCTTGCAAAAAATTTGTAATTGTTCATAACTATTAAAATTATTTATTTTAAAAATTTTAATGAAGAATATAAACACGATATGTGTATAATATTGATAAAAATTCTTCCATAAAGTATTTGAATAAGTATCTTCTGAATCAATAAAGACTTATCTGTATAGTATAATAGTACAGAGCTTATGTATGTATATTAGTAATATTGTTTGTACCCAAAACAATTCGTAACAAGCATCATATTCTTAAGTACGATACCTTGCTTGAGGGATATATGCTATAAAATTTAAAGCAGATTCAGCAATTTATATTCACATGCATATGCAAGGATATTCTCAAAAATTTATATTTCAAATATAAGAAGTAATTTATTCCTTTTTCATTCACAATTGATGTCTCGGAAATTCAGATTTGATTAATTATTCATATATTCTTCTTATTTTTAATTAATTTATTTTCCTTCTTGCATTGCTACCATATAAATAATTACTTCATGTACAGTAATATATCTCGGTGTATAAATAGCCATTCCTCTACAATATTTTACCTAAATAAAACTAATTATTAATTAAACTAAATTTAGTATTTTATTTCATTATATAAATAATTAAAATACTTTCATGGGATTTTTTTAAAAATAAATTAACATTTTAAAAAAATTATAACTATATTTAAGTTTAACAATTTTAGCTTAAAGAAGTTACAGTGGTACCAATTGTTTTAATATAATAAGAATGCATATGTAATATTAAAGGTGAAATATTATTTTAAATTTAAATAGGTCGTAAATGTTAAACAAAAAGAAACATAACTTGATAAGGGAAATTACAGTTTAATTAAATATCATTTTCTTAATTAAAAAATTTCATATTAATTGATATTGAGGAGTTCATATTTTTAATTAAATTTTATTTAACTCTAATAACTTTACATAATACAGTAAAAAGTTATTGATACTATAAATGATAATCTTAAAGATGTTTCATACAAAAGTTTAAATATTATATTTCATTCAACTTTACTATTTTAATTAATATCGATTGTATCACGGATTTATAAAATATAGGTATTTATATTATAATTCTATATCGCAGTTCTATAATTGTAAATTAATAATATTTTGCAAAAACAATGAAATACTTCGGAAATTTTATGATTCTACTTAATAGAATATTTACACGTCTAATTAGATGATTGAATAATTATGTAATTATGTTTTGAAATAATTACAAAATATGATTGAATAATAACATAGTTGAATATCTTCATAGTTTTGTGAAAAAAGATAATTAATTTTTCATTTTTAAAAATGGAATATATTTTTAAACATGATGTTTTTATAACAGTTTGTACAAAAGTTTATAAAATTATTTTTTTAGAAATACATTTTGACTGTAATGATCAAAATTATATTTTGTAATTTTTTGAATTTTAAGCATACCAGCAATTGTAAGAGTAAGAAAATCGTTTACCAATTTTCCTCTATTTTCTAGTCGAAATGCTTCAGAAATGGAATTTCTCCTGATGCAAATAGGCATAAAATTTCGTATAAAAGCTGTATTTCTCAACTCAGTGATTTTCTTTAAGCTATGATTTGAGAGAATTTAAGGTATTTTTAAACTATCTGCACAGTTACAGAATTGAAAAATTTAAAATTAGTGAATATAAAATATTTATAATTTTTAACTTATATAGTATTTTAAGTTAGTTAAAGTACATAGTACGATGAAATTAAAATGTTTTGTGATAAATAAATTATGAATGAAATTAAATTGCCTTTATTTTTCAAGATTCTTCATTGTGTATATTTAAATGTTAAATAATTTAGTTTCAATTTTAAATTAAACTTAAATCAATTATTTATCTTTAATTTAATTGTATTTTGCTGTGTTTTGGTATAATATAGTATAGTTTGGTATAATATAGTATTTAGTTTAATATAGTATAGTAGTATGCATTGCTTGATATATATGTATAGACAAAATACAAAGTTCTCCTTCTATTTTCTAGCATTAACTTATTGCTTGTTGCTTCAGTTCAAGATTTTGTAATGTGTAAAACTTTTATATTTTAAAGTATAAAACATCCTATAAAAATTAGATTTAAACCAAAA
>JAPDSC010069582.1:0-30296 GCA_026290005.1 Latrodectus geometricus
CAAAAATGTAACACACAGAGATTAACTTATCATTTGTTACCGAAAAAATATATTCATAATAATATTTTTAATGTTTATTTTTAACTATTTGAAATAAAATCCAATTAAGATAAAAACAATTATTAGTTAACAAATATTCTTTTAATTATTGTAATTGAATTAAATATTTATTTGAAAACATTTTTCTAATAATTTATTTTTAAATTAAATTTTAAATTATCATAGTATTTATTTTTAATTATAGTAGTAGATATTTATTTTATAAAATTGTGTGAAAGTTGAATCTTAACTTTTTTTTAATTTTAATAAACAATTCTAAAGTAAAAAAATATTTAAAATTACAGATAATCCTAGAAGAATAATTTTCATTTACATTTCTCTTAATAAAAATCTGGGAAAACTGTGTATTTTTTTCTTAAATTTAAAATCCTAAGCAATATCCTATCATTTGTGTTTTCATAAATTTTCTGCAACAGATAGTTTGTAAAAAATTGTCAAAATCACATATGTAGACATTTAATTTTTACTTTGTTGTATTAATATCAGAAATACATCAATGATTCTTGAAAACGTATCTATAGCATATTATACCAAGTAAATTGTTAATTCATGAGAAACTTCAAGCATGAATGATACTTATGAAAACATTTGTGACGAAAATCATCTTTAACTTAAATCAACTTTGTACAATCCAAATTTATATTATTTTATTTTACTTATTATATGGAAATAATAAACTGTAATATCAATTTATTAATAATTTTATTAAAAAACTTTAATATCTACAGTTTTACTTAAGTAAATTCATGATTATTGGTGAAGCACATTACGAAACATACACACATGTCAAAATATAAGAAAATATTATAAACGTATAAGTATATGTCAATAAAAATGCAACATCTCTAACTGTTAATCAGATAAAAGATTAAAATTAACTTAAATCCTTCATAAAGCATATTATCATCAAATGATTTTTGCCCAATGTATATTACAAACCATCACTTAAATGCTAGCCATAAATAAATAGTTTCTTCATAAGTATAACAAAATGTTTTCAATATTAAAGTAATGGAGCAGTCAGCAAAGCTCCAAACTCTGTTACCAAAACTACAAAGCAACTTGTTGTATGAATGAAAATCAAACTTATTATTGTTAAAGAAAAAAATATCATAAATTCAATAAAAAAATATGTTTTGCATGTTAATTGTCATTTTTCATAGTCTTAATACAGGTTTAGATTCGGTAAATTTTAAAGACACATATATCATCAAAATATTAAATTTTAGAACAGTTTTTCCTTTTAATTCGAGAATTTCAAAAATTTTACAATTTGATATTTTAACTAAGCATTTTTAGCTTTCTGATTTTTATCATGATTAAATCACGTTTATTAAGTTTAAATCACTTTCATTTGTCCAAGATTGAGAAAGCTTGAGTGGTTAATGACAGCCTATGACATTTCAATTATATATCCGTTATACAAATTTTAACAAAACTTAATTTTTAAATAAAATAGCTGATAATTTAAACTTAGAAAAACTATTTTTTAATCAAATTATAACATATGCTTTTTAAATAAGAAAATTAAAAATCACTGTGAAAATTATTCATACAAAATATAAAACCTGAATAAAAGATTTATGTAAAATAAATAGGAAAATACATATTAATTTTGACTCATATTATCTATACAATCTTAATAATATAAGTAATAGATAAATAATTAGAAAAAATAAATAAACTTAGTTATTATATATTTTAGAAGTTCACTCGCATAAGAATTTATTCTTTGACTGAAGTATGTTTTGATAAGTTTTTTAATATACTATTAGTAAAATAATCTTAAAATAATTAAGGAATAAGTAAGTAGTTTTAAATGGATATATGCCAATTATAACAGATGCAACAGTAGATATTTATATTATTTATATTAAACCAAAATATGTAATGATAGTAATTCTAAAAAAATAATATTTTGTTAGGCAGAACTCTATTGAATTACAGTAAAACTAAGAATAACTCTATAAATTCTAACTAATAATAATTTTAGAAACTATTTTTTGCAACAAATCCACATACAATCTAAACAATTATATCAAATCATAAAAAATGTGAAAAAATTTATAAGCAGTTGAAAAAAGGTATTAAATGTTTTTAAAACTTTCTAATATTATTGCATCGAAATTTTGGATAAAGAATTTGAATAAATTCATTTTTTTAAAAAAATATATTTCACTTATTCTCTAATTATTACCACGAAATAATTAAATTTATAGTTTTGAGCATTTTTAATTTATTCATTTCTTTTATATGTTCTTTTTAAACATCTTCAACTTAAAATGATTAAGGAAACCTAATCAAAACTGAACACTAAATTAACAAATTACTTTCTTCCAAAATCGCTGCTGTTTTGTATAAAGATGGAAGTTTGTATCAAATTAATTCTTCGATAAATAAAAGCATTATCTAATTTAGTTTTACAATAATTTATATACTTAAATCAAATCAGTACTCACAGATATTCGCGTAAAAAATATAGTGTGTACATTTATTTCTTATTATAATGAGTTAATAATTAAAGAGAAAATATTTATTTTTTTATTAATACTAAAATGTTCAGTTACTCAAAACATAGATATTTAGTTAGTGTGTCACTCTACAGTGCTTTTTTCAGTAGAGTCCCTTTTAATATAGTTAGAGCTTATTCTACCATAATCAACAGTTTTATATGCTTACTACAATAATCACACTTACATCTGTTCTGAGATTCGAACACGCGATTTATTTTTGCATTAGAGAACAGAATCCTTAACATTCATTATTCCATGAATGTAGACTACTTCCATTGGACAATTTTCGAACATTAAATAAAAATATCTATTTCTTTAAAGAAAGAGTGGTTACATTAACAAGTTAACATTCAGAATTTTTTTATTATAAATTCAAGTTTTTAAAGATTTTACAAATTTCTTTAGAATGCTGATAACGCCACAGTAAAATCTGTATTAACTTTGTTCTTGCCAGTAAAATAGCTCTCTAAAAGCTTGTGATCTCACATGAGTTAATTTCTCACTTAGATTTCTTCTCAAGTAAATAATTTTTTACATTTTCAAACATGATGTTTTCTTTTACACAAATATCTGAAAAAAACAGTAAATTATGCATACCGAATTCAATTATTATGACATTTTTATTATAATATAATTCAATATAGTATAATTTAAATAAAAACAATTTTTACAATATAGTTATTCTAAAGAAGTTACCGAAACTCAAATTATTTCTTAAATTATTTTATTTGAATTAACCAAAGATATAAAGAACTGTTATCTTGCCAACTTGATTGAATTTCAGGAAAATAATTTGACATTTTTCTCTGTTATTTAGTTATTACTACACAAATAAAATTATTGACAGTGTAAAATAATAAAGCTTTACAAAAGTTTGCATTAAGCATTTAATGTCGATTACAGAAGCGCGAATCTTAGAATGATTGACTAGAAAAAGAAAACTTTTATAGAAAAAAGTATTAAAAGTGAATGACATCTTTTTATAAAAATATCAGCATGAGATATAAAGAATGGGTTTAGTTGTAGGAAAATCTTGACCACTTATTTTTTACCACTTAGCTCAAATGAATTAATTTTACCACACAAATACAATTGACATATTCCTAATTTTAAAATGTATTTTTATAATGCTGCATTTTTGATAATAGTAATATATTGACTTTTTGGTTTTCTGTCTCATCAGTTATTAGAAATGAATAATATTAACTGAAATATTCTAAACTTTAAAAGAGTAAACAGTCATATGAGAAGAGATTGATTGATTCATTTAATTTATTTCTAAATACAAGTCTTAAAATATTTCTTAAATATAATTGTTTACTTCGTGATTAGCTATCTTTGAATTGCATGGAACAACATCAGTAGATAAATATATATAAAAATATTTTATAATCGCAATACAAAACTGCATTTTTTTCTTCAGTCGAATGTAAATAGTACCGACTCATAGAACATTTCCACTACTGAAATTATAAAAATTAAAATAATTGTTACTAGCTTCATTTTAATAGATAATTATTTGATTTTTTTTTCTGTGCAACAAATTCCCACTGTAAATTTATTTCAAATATTTTAAACGAGTCTAAGAAGTAAAAAATATAGAAATGATTCTGTAAGGATTTGAATGACAATTTAGAAATACATAGAAAGAACAAAAAAATATTCAGATGTATATTTGACTTAAAAATATGATTTATTTTACGATTTTCTTCAGTAAAAATTTAAAATATTTTTACTGATAAGAAAGATCTGTTACAGACTACGTGCGATAAATATATAGAAGTCTAACTTTATAATTAAATGCAGTAAACAAAATAATGCATATATTTTAATAAAAACTTTAAGTGTTACAAAATCTCAGTTGTTTATGTAGTTAATTTCTTTTAATATACTATCAAGTGAAATTTATTTCTTTAGTTGAAATGATTTAATTTTACCACACAAATACAATTGAGATACTCCTAATTTTTAAATGTATGTTTACAATGCTACATTTTTGATAATATTAATATAATGAATTTTTGTTTTTCTGTTCACTATAAGAACTATAATATTAAATAAAATGTTCTAAAATTTAAGCTAACTTATTTTTATGTATTAAATCAAATATATAACATTTCAACATCCCCATCGTGAAGTCCATATCTTGACTCTTGGAAAATTTGCATTTTTTCCTGTTTGTTGATGTTTTGATGAATTAAAAAAAGAAATTTTCATTTTAAGAGTAATTTATGAAGCAATGAAAGTGATTGAATGAATACAAAAGAGATATTTTAAACAATAATTCAGTGACTTTTTACAATGAACAAAATTATACGTTTAAAACTTATAACATATTTTAGAAATTATTGAAATACATACTTTGGACGAGGAAATATTTTGTTTATTTCAAAATTTTAAATTTGTCAGCTGATATAGTTCAGAGAAACTTTAACCATTTTATTTTAGATACATATAAACTATAATGTTCAAAGTAAAAGTATATTTTAAAATGCATTCCTTGTTTAGACAGTCTTTGCACAAAATATTTCAACAGAATTTAAAATACCGGAAAATATATAACATTCTTGTTCAAAAAGATAAGAAAATTTTGGAAAACATCAATATGGATATGCTTTTTCGTTGGAATATGTTGTTGAAACATTGATTTCAACAATATTTGAGAGTCAATATTTTTTCACATTTACAAAATTCAATTTTTCTTCTCATTTGAAACAAAATATTTTTCTTTGGATGTACAATAAGAAACGACTGTAGATATATTATGTAAGGGTAAAAAGTAAAATGTTTGTATAATTGATTATATGTTATTTCTTTAAGCACTTGAAGATCTAATTGTATTTAAAATGTGCAAGCAAAAAATATATAAATGAAAAAATTTTATAAGTTTTTCATGGAGATTATTTGAATTGCAAATTTCCATCGTATAATTTCAAATTTTATCATCCAAAAGAAAGAATGATTTAATTTTAGTAACTTTGTTAAGTACGCTTTAAGAAACAGAGCTTGTCATGGGTATATATATATTTATGTATATGGCATGCAATTTGCAAAGTATAAAACTAATAACAGAGGCGGAAAATTCATCTGTTTTGTTGTCCCCGTTGTAATTCTATATTAAAGATGCCATTGAGACTATATTGAAGAGCTTTCTGACAACTAAACAACTTCGAACTTGATCGCATTGTGAGGATAAGTGATCATACCGTGTAACAGGCCACCACCTGAAACGTACAAATGTGCACAGATGTAAGCAGCAATGGTTGCTAGAAGGAAATTACTAATGAAATTAAGACTCTGGAAAGCTAAGAAGCATAAATGCAAGGCAAGATAGGGTGATTATTCACTTGGTCTGAACAGCCAAAATGATTTTATTGTCCACTATTCAAGAACTACTGTCATGTCTATACCTTCTGTAGTACTGTAAACTATCTCATGGCTTTTGTTTGAGGCCGGGTTAACCGCACAGAAGCTTTTAATACATTTGCTTTTGACCTTAAATCATCGACGGAGTCGCCTGGATTAGTGTCGCAGCTGATGATCATGGATGCAATTCGACTGGCATCTTACAGTGTTCAGCTATAAATCTTGCTTCATTCTTGAATCAGATGTCCACTGTCCACAAAGGCATACTGCCATAACTCCTGGTTAGTTTGTGAAGGAGCCATTTCTTATGATAACAGGTTATATTTATCCATCCTCTGTACATCTTTAAGAACTCAACGATTTGTTGATACCATTTGTGGCCGTTTGCATTGCCCTTCATTGCACGTTACTCTGGGGCCAGTTACCAACAAGATAATGCCCGGTCCACATATTGCTAAATTATCATCGTGCTGATGAGACTCTTCCTTGAGCAGCAAGGTCACCAGACCTTTCACCATGTAGGCATGTTTGGAACATGGTAGGCCACCAGATTGGGTCACCTCAAAATATCGCAGATCTGGAGCAACAACTGGTTATATTACAACTGGCCTGGTAGAATGTGTCTTAAGATGACTTTAGGAAACTCTAGCACTATTTGCATAGATGAATTCCAGCATCCATTACCACCTGGGGTGATTGGACCAACTACTGATTTGAACATTCAATGAGTGATTATGGACCATGAACATGTACTATGGGCTTGATTTTTTTTAATCATTTTACTATCTAAATTGTACACATATCCAACTTCATCAAAAATAACTATATTCCTTCATAATGTTTCGATTTATTTTTTATTTTTATTTATTATTTTTTGGGAAAGTATACATGGGTCGTTTTTTCAGGCTGATCACAAGATTTTATTAGTAAATATGGGTACCTTTAAATGGTTTGCCTTCTGTTCATTGAAATGACAATGAAAATAAAAGATCGAAAGTGATCACAACAAAAGTCTATTTTAGTTTTAATATTAAATGAAGAACATTTTGTAACTAGTTGAAGTGTGAAAAAAATTCAAATTCATATACTAAGCTCAAAAATTTCAACAATATTTTAAAATCATTATTAGGAATTAATGATTAGGAAATTATCCTTTGGAATGGAAATTTTTGAATTCAATTATTTATTATTCAATAGCAAAAAAAAAAAAAAAAAAAAAAAAAAAAAAAAGAATATCATGTTTTAGTTATCTGCATGGCTATTTTTTCCAAGGGGATATTTAAAGATATTCTGCTTTCTTTCCCTTTAAGACTGGATATCAGAAATTATTCGTAAAAAATCAACTCAAGAGATAATACAATATTCTAACTTACTGTATCCTTTAACTATTAATTAGTCCTCTACGGGATATCAAAACTTTAATAATAATGGCCAATTATTTGTATAGTTCATTAGTGTAAAGCAGGGGTCACCAAAGTGGTCCATATAGACCTCTAGGGGTCTATTTAACTTTAGTAGGGGTCTATCTGACCCAAGGGGTCGAATGGGGGTCTATTGAGACTCGAAAGAAAAACAGTTCTTATTACGTAAATCACACATAACTAACTGCGTTTGTAAAAATTTAAAATATTTTTATAATTGACTTAATATTATATTCTTTATAGAAAATAAAATGTGGTTGAAGCCGGTTTCAGTCACGTTAATTCAATTTTAACTAAAAACAGAAAGAAATTAAATGTGGAGCTTCGAGGGGATTTACGGTTAAAATTGACTAATTTCGACCAATATAGCGAACCTTGCCAAGAAACACCGGGCACACTCATTTCATTAAGAGGTAAAAAAATCTGTAGCTACTTTTCTTACATTTTCTGATTTATTAAATATTTAGACTAATATATCGTTTTGTTTTAATTACCTGAAAATTACCCTTAGGAGTCTATGAAGATTTCGAAAAATTATATAGAGGGTGATGATCAAAAAAGTTTGGTGACCCCTGGTGTAAAGTCACTAATTCGATCTCAGCATCATTGAAATTTGTATCGGACAAGTAAGAAATGCTACATTTCCATTTTTTAGACTGTTGAAGTAAGTGCTTTAAAAAAGTTTTCCATAATTTCCCTGAAGCCACCCGTACATATTCTTTAACAGCAGAAAATTCTCCTGAATTACAATAAATACTTTACATTAACCTTAAAGTATATACCAATATATGTCAAATTTTTCTCTCAAGGTTAATTGTCAGTACGTTCTTTGAAGTCGAATTTATTAGAGTAAAATGTACTATCTTAACTTATATTATAATTGTATTATGATACAATTCTTAAACTGTCGTACTATTGTTAGCCAGAAGCAAACCTACTCCTACTTATTTATGTGAGTAACTATTTTAAAAGGCTTGGGTTGTTGCATGTACCAAATGAAATATTTTATTATATCATTTCTTTATTATATATATTTCTATCAAAATATCATGGAGACATTCCTTCATTTCATTAAAGACAACTGCGGGTATTATTGAGATGTAAAATTGATAATATATTGACTATCGTAAATAATATAAGCGAAAAATTTAAATCTATTAATTTCAAGAGTACTCATTTTCTATTGACTATAAGGAAATTAGCAATTTCATATATTTAGTTTTGGGATTTCCTGTTGTCTACTGAATTCCAAATCACAATTATTTTCTAAAAACAAAATTTAGCTTCCATTTGCCAAAATAATATTAAAATAAATTCTATTACCTTATGAGATTCATTATTTCAGTATAAGCACAGACTCAGTAATTTAAAAAAAGGAGGTCTTCTTTTAACAATATTGAAAGCAGAAATACTTTTCATCATGAAATGCATTTGAAGAATACTTGACTTATTGCTTAACAAAATGATTTTGCAAAATTTTGACTCTTAAAAATTCAGTTTTTTTTCTCCTTATTTAATTATCGAATACTTGCTTGAGGAAAACTTAATATTTTATATGTTTTAAGTTTAAAAATTACTATAATATTTTTTGTTCATAAACCTGAAGCATCATTAGTAACATTTCCTAAATGGCCTGTTGCCAAATGTAAATTAATAAACTATTTAGATAATTCTAAAGAAGCAGATTATTTTCAGCCTCTTTCTACATTCGTTTATACTTCTTTGAGTGTATATCGCTTATACTACTTTGAGTGTATACTAGGTTTAAAATATACATCAATGAGTGTATATTGTACTAGATTAATATCATTCCAACAACATTAATTGTCTATTTAAAATATATTTAACTGCAACGAGTTCTATTTAAAACTATAAGTAGATATTAATATAGCAGGTGATTTCATTTCTTTTCTATTATAGGTAAGAAGTCTTAACTATCGATTTATAAGTTATCATTTTTGCATCAATGTTATGGATTTCTGATCAGTTATCCTTAATAACCTTTTACTATGTCTCATTGATTTATTTGTACACTTCTACCTCAATCTGGTAATTGAATGAATGAAGGATCGATTGAATGCTAACTTGAATCACATAAAAATAAATTCTATATCAAAATTAAAAATTTTAAATTTTTTGTACAATGTTTCTTTAGGTAGTTTAGATTCTAAACAATATTCTATTTTATATTTCAATTACACACTTAATTATTGAAATAACATAAAAATTTGTTAATTAATTTGAGAATAGAAGTCATCATTTATTGTTTTTAACATAGCGAGTAAATATTTATACATTATGAATTAAGTTAACGAAATTTGATGTAGATTTATCCAATGGTCTTCATATTTCGGTCCTATTACGAATGAAGATACCTGAGATTATTTAATCTTATCGAATTATGTGAATGAAATATGAAAATGCGCTCAACATTTATTACCAAAAATTAATTATTTTTGCAAGGAAATAAATTTATTATGAATGAATCCTTAAAATAAAATCTCGAAATATGGCAGTAATTGAAAAATGATTGCTATGAATTTCATAAACCACTTCAAGTTAAGTTTCAGATTCATTTATTTTCATATTACAATTTAACAATCATATACCATATGAAAACAATGAAAATAAATTGCAAAATCTGTTTCATTTAAATTATTTTGTAAAGAGAATTTTTATTAGCTTTGACTGTACTAAAAAACAAATGGAAAACAATTGAATGTTAAGAAAGATTTTCATAAATGAATGTATCTTTCAAAATCTTGCAAATTGTAAGTAATATTGAAATTATATAGTGGTGGGACTGATTCCCCACTCAGTCTAGTGAAACTAGACCAGATGCATGAGACCAAAAGTGTTCAGAAAGTGGAAAAACTGCTGAGGGTCTGCTGCAGCCTCTTCACAAGAGAAACCCAGACATTGCAGAATATGCTGAGGAGAGAAAGGGCCAACTTTGCATTTCGAAAATGGAGGAAACATTTTTTGGCCACCTTCAAAAGCTATGCTGAAATTATGTATGACTTTGATCGACATTGGTATATATAAAAAATTTTAATATTATATTTTTAAAAAATTTGAATATTATATTTTTCATTAAATTAAAAAGTATTGAATATTACAATAATTTTTTCCCTAAAATGCTGCACTTCATAAAATAATTTTCACAAAAGTCTTATTTACACAAAAATCCTGAAATAACACATTATTATTTATTATAATTTACTTACCAACCTTACTCTATCCTAAACTAAAGAAATTCTTGTATACATAATATTGGTTGTAAAGTTAACATAACTATTCATTATAAAATATATTAACAAAGTAAAGCATAGAATTTTTTAATGAAATCTTAAATTATTTATTATTAAAATATTTAGCACATTTTGAATTTGAGGGAAACGTAATGTGTAAAAACTTTTTTGGTATATTTTCGGGATTTTTGGTGTAATTTATAATCTCTATATAAATCGTAATAAGTACTGACTATTTACAGCAAATATATATGAAGAACTTAATGAATTAATAATTGGATTATATTTTATTTATGTTGACATATATATTATTTGAGAGTTCAAAATAAATGTATTTCAGTTTCATATTATTTAAGCAATTTATATCACTAATCCAATAGAGATTCGTATCTTATTTATGTTTGTCTAAAAAATGGTATTTTCAATTTGCAGTATACTTTTACGACATTTATAATTTCAGTGATTCCTTTCCCTAAGTCTGATTTCAAAAAATTAATACAAAAGAGATTTAAATTCTCGACTATTATAACTTGAAGAGAAGCGAAGACATACAACTTAAATTATCACCAGAACTACATTGTTCTTAAATCATATTTTCTAATATTTTTCATTTGATACCATCTAAGCAGAGAAAATTATTCTAAGCTGTACGTTTCTCAAAAATGAACATACGTATTTTAATATATCGTCACTATTTATTGAGATAACAGGAATTTTCTTTTAAAAACATATATTGCAGAATATTTTTTTATTTCTAATGGCGGGCACTTTTGCGCAAGTAAGTACATTAGCCGCAACAAGGCAAGGCCGGAAATTGCTACTCATTTTATCGTTACTCAGTGGGAACCTGTGAAACAAGTCACGGAGGTACGAGTAGCATCGCCCACGACACACCACCACAAACCCGTTTATAGGGCGGGTCACATTCATCCATCTTCTGAGGAAAGGACAAGAAACACAGAGAGAGAAAGATAGAGTACATCCATGCCCGAGCCAGGATTCGAGCCCATGTCCTCCCCATCCATAGTCAGTTACGCTAGCCACTAGACAGGTTGGGCGGCTTATATAGCAGAATATAAAACATTTATTATATGTCTTAAATTTTATTCATTAATTCAAAGAATGATTTTTATTAACATAATAATAATTTTTAAAATTTGTCTTTCTGAATTATAGTTCTTTATCCAAATTTTACAGAATTTCAAGTAACTTTTAATCATTTTGTTTTATAATTTTGAAAAATTAATATTATGTTAAAAATATTTAGTTTTTTTATTTGTAAATAATTAAATTGAGATACAATAAATACAGAATTTATACATTATGTAAAAATACCAGGAAAATAAATGGAGAAAAATCCATGTGTATCTAAATATCGTGGAATAAAATACTCGAAAATAAATTAAGGGGAAAGTGAAATGATTGTGGGAAATAAATAACTTAAAGCAGGAACATTTCCCTAGATATTGATTATCGATTTGAGACGAATTAATTTCGCTGCGCAATTACTGTAATTGCTGTTTTTATTTCTTGATCTCTTATCGGAGTGATGTTACTAAACATCATCAATAATGGGATTTTTTCTCAGGTATGTTCTATTAAGTAAACGGATTTATTGAACCAGTGAGATTATTTTCTCTTTATTTAATTATTAGTCTAAGTATTCAATTTATTTTACTTTTGTTTCATTTCCGATTCATAAATTTAGAAATTCACTCCATTTTCTTTTATTTTTCTGATAACATTAATATTTTTCTGTTATAAAATTTTTTTATATATTTTTATTTAGCTTGAAATAATTTTAGCTGCGTCAAAGATCGTCAAAACTGGTATCCCAATCATATTACATGATAGATTGAAAAATCCAATATTACATTGTTTTCGAATAATCTGTCGCACTTTTAAGCACAAAAGCTGAATATGTGCTTAAAAAAAACAACAAAAGCATATACTCATGACTGGCTTCGTTCGTATGTCAATCACGGAGGACACACACTCCATATCTAAACTCTTGTTTGTCAATATTAGGAAAAGCTTGACCAAAGTTCTATACTTCATTGTAGGGATCTAGCTTATCATCGACAATTAGCATTGCAGGATTTAGTATGGTATACTTTTCAACCTATTTTTGATAATGCTGAAGATTTTCCTGAATTTAACAGTTATTGTATATAAAGATGAATATATTTTTGTTTCGTGGGATAAATCCCCAGCTCTATTTCATCACAAAAAATGTCTTCACTTTAATTCCTCCAACAGATTCAATAAAAATGTCACTCTTTACATAACTTTTAACGTAATTAAAATTTCTTCATACATAATTTAAAGCTTCTCGTCGAATACCACATGTAAGACCTTTAATTTTTTAGCACACTTATGTACTTCATGGCCTTCTAATTACAAACAGCTTGGGATTGGTTCCCAAAGATCTATTTTGTGGTGTGGTATATTTAATGACAAAGATTTTCCTAAAACAAAATATTTATAATATTTTACATATAATTGCATTTTTAAAAGACAATATGTAGCTCTACTTAGTGAGTGTGTGTGAATTGTTTTATTAAGCAAACAGCATTGCTAAGTTAATCTATGTAGGCAAAACAATTCATGATTGAAAGGGTACAATCAGATATTTAAATACAAAAAATAAATATTTAGTCTATTACATATTCAATAATAAGACAAAAAAATGAATATATCATATTTTATGGAAAATTTATAAAATGCTCATTTATCAAAAAACAAAATTGCTCTAAAATGTAGTTTTGTTTTATAACCAGAAAAGTCATCTGCTTAACGAACTGCTATTAGAATAAATAGTATAAAATAGGAAAAAGGCTGTAATACCTCCTATAAATTAATCCCCTTTTATGTGTATTATCAATCCCACAAACTTAAGGTGTACCTATGATAAATACAAGGTCCAGAAATGTATTTCTTGAAAGATAAAAGCTTTGAGCTGCAAAGGATAATCGGAAAGGTATAATTATTATAAATGGTAGAAACTTAAACATAAAGATTTATGCTTAAATATCAGTTATATATGTAAACATACATTTGAAAGTAGTAAAAAATAAAACAGTTATTTCTCATGTATAAAAAGTTTTAATTAAAATAAGTAATTGTTCAATAATTAGTCAAATAGAGCTAGCTGAAATTGATATCCGTGATCTGAAATGTTCATTCGTGCTTAGATTAACAGATTTGGCATGAAAATAGAAGTTGAAGTATGCCTTTTGTTTTGAGTTTTATATTAATAATGTATTAACTGTTAAAATTTACATTGCTGGTTACACAAAATGTAACATCCTGAAGGAAGCATATAATCATATAAAATTTAAATCATACGTTGGCAATGATAAGATATGCAAGTCATTATCATTTACAATTACACATATCTTAGTTGATTATAGTGTCCAGTGAAAGTACTATATAAAGAGGAAAGACACTCATATTACTAATTTGAGATATGGCAATTGATTTTTTGTCAAATTTTGTTCTCTTAATTATTAAAGTATGCTTCGTAGAAAACATTGAGTGCTTTTCGTGTGAATTTCTGAGTTAGGCCGATGAAAAAAAAAGTAGCTTATAGGGTTTGTGAATTATACTTCAAAGAAATTGATGATCATGTTAAACGAAAACTGGTAAATATGATGCGAATCTTTAATCGCTGGATGAAAGAGAGAACAGCGAATTAATAGGGCAAGTTGTGCCCATCTCGTTGAACTACAGCACGTGATAGCGGGTATATTCCGCTCAGCCACATCAGGAGATGTAAAATCAACGGTAATTTTAAAACACTAGAATTTTGAGGAAATAAACTCATCCAATCCTATTTCGTTTAATGGATTGTTTTCCTTACATATACGAAGTGAAATGAAATAAACTATTTAACTATGATACAATAAAATATCAGTTAATATGATCTAGAACGAAAGTTAAGTATGTTTCGTACTGTGGAAAACAAAACGAAAATATTTATTTCTCTTGACTGTTAGAATAAATGTTGATATTCATGTTTCTGTTGTTTTAAACTCATACTTAGAAAGAAAGAAAAAATTCGTAATTCTTTTAGCATTATTTTAATGTTATTGTTCTTTTTAACACTAAGCTACTTTCTTTTTGTGGAAATTTTTTTTTACTTAATTTGTTAATAAAGAGAAAGGGTATTGTACTTCTTAAAAATATTGAAATATACTTAAATATAAATTATAAAGCTCTTTTTAGAAAACTTAGAAAAACAATCAGTTTTTAAAAGTTTCAGAAGCATTTAATTGTAACAACTTTTATATTTATTTTAATAAACATTTAAGAAAAAGAAACTTTAAATTTATTGTATCATCTGAAAGTCTTTATAATTTCCGAAAACTTTGAAAATGTCTGAGGTGTTTCAAAATTTCTGTGGGAATAAACAGGGTTTATTCCAGGAATGAACATGATTAACGTATTATAAACATAACACTGGACTGATTCAGTTTGTAATGCAACATTCAAGGTCCAATTGTATCATTTTATGTCATTTGAAGATAATTGGAATGCCCTTTAGACCTATTCTTCGCTTACTGTTGACCCAAACAACAGCTGTTTCCGCCGTTGATAGTGTAATGAACAGCATATGTGGACTATGAAAACGAATGGTATTGTCTTTAATAATAAATATCACTTCTGTCTTCAACACAATAATGGTCGGATTTGAGACTTGAGACATAGTGATGAAAGACCTTTGAACTGTTGCGTTAAGCATAACCACATTTGTCCTGTCCAGCATTATGGTTTGAGATGGTATTTATTGGATTTCACTCCCGCATGGGTTAAGTAGGCATTGATAGAATATTACACAATCAAAGATACCTTTCTGAGATATTGAATTCTTCGGTTTTCTAATACCTTCAGCTTTTGCCGTCAATCAAACTCCTTAAAATAATGCTTAATTTGACACTGTTTTTTTTTTTTTTTTACTTATCAAGTTGAAATGCTCATTGTTCTGTTTTTTTTTCCTCGATCTATTGCCAATTGAACAAGTGTTCCAGACTTGCACAATAATTGTTCCGGGAAACATTATCCCAACCCTAGCCATCACACCAAATCAACTTAGGTAATATGCAAAACCAATGTATTCAAAGCCTTTAAGATTCGATGCCTTTGAGTGTGGCAGCGGTTAAAGCCAGCAATTGCGGCTACCCTAACTACTGATTTAGACATCATCTGTACTTAATAAGAAATTCTTATTTCAATTACTTAATATTTGTATGACATGTTATTTGCCAAAAAAAAAAGTTTTTCTGTGATATCTCTGGTATTCCTTGTTATACCTTGAATGGTCAGCAGCGTATATAATACCTACATTGCTCTTGAAAATCTAAGACTGAAAATTTTATACAACAGGTTATCATATACTGTTTTACAGTAACGATATTGGTAATATAGTACTATTCAATTCTATTAGAAATATGATACAAAAATTTTAATTTATGTGCAACCTATTTATTTGAATTTATTGAAAAACAAAAGTAGGTAATGTTATTTAATTAAAAATGCTCAATTAAGAATAAACTAAGAAACTACATTTAACTACATGAAATGTAACAAAGAATATCTAATTAATCAGGTGTCCAAATATATTAACTCCATTTGTACACAAAGCATACATTTTTAAATCATTTTTAATTATCACCAAGGAAATAAGCAAAAAAACTAGTTATTTTAACATTTGTTATACCTGTGATATTTAAAATTCAAAAAAAATATAACCGTGATTATGCAAATAAATATATTAATTACAGGAAAATCAGAAAAATGGATGCTATTTTTGGATTTTCATAATATAGTCAAAATTTGTAAACGAAAAGTAATTTCATTCATAACAAACAGAAAATAATGAAAGCTAACAATTTGTCCTTTTTTTTTCTTTCTGGAAAATAAAATTATGAAAGTAATCTTTTAAAAGAAAACTTGATAAAAATCTCGTAACTAGGTTATAGTGTATAGATATATTTGTACTTTAAGATTAAGAAACTTAAATACGACTTAAAAAGAAATCGAAAACAGAAATTCGCTCTGCTTCTTCATATATTGTGCTCTAATTCTCAAAATCTCATTACGCTCTTCTAATTTGGATTTGCTTCCATTTCAGATGTTAATTGAAACGGTGTTCATAGTCCATACACATGTTTCCATACCTTTAAAGTTTTTGATGAAGTCTGCGTTTTTTTTTTTTTTTTTTTTTTTTATCTTAGTAAATGAAAATGAAATAATAATATATATGTATACTTTTATATTTACAGTATCTTCTGGTTTTTGGCTTATGGTTCCTTAAAAAATTTCAAAAATAAATAGAGCAGATATTGCACTATTCGAATATATCTTTCAATTTTTCAGGTTTATAAACTGTTGAGTTTAGTTGGATGGCAGATTAAATTGGCTATTTTAAGATATTGTTGTTTTTAAGAAGATTAACTTAAAAGATTTATTCAAATTTAAAAATTAAGGGAAAAAACAGAGTTACGTAGGATATTTCATATAAGAATCAGGTTATCATTTCTTGCGATGCAGAGCACTATTTTTTGCCTTTCTCATGATGCGCCAATAGCTTTAAACAGTTATAAGCAATTTGAAAGCCTATCTAGTATTTCTTTATTGGGTGGAAATACTTTTTTTTTTGTATACAAGTGTTAGAAGGAAAATTCCCAAACACAAACCATTAAATAATTGAATATAGAATACACATACATGAAATTCGTTTCCCGTTCTTCAACAGCAGCTCTGATAGAACTTGGAAAATAGATGATTACTATCTTACCACATGATGTTGATAAGATTGAAGGTACAAGGTTTAGATATTGGATATTAGGCACCACAAGCAGGGAACTTTATAAAACTTCCTTCAGTAGCCACTGGATATTTCCATTTCTGACGAGATATTTTCAAATAGTAGGAAGTAATCACATGTCACAAGGGAGAAAATCCAGATAGCCTACAAGCATCCATCTTAACAGATATGCGTGCAAAGGCAAAAAATAGCATTCATCTTTAATTCACTAATAGAAGCTGGGATGGGAACCTGATGTATCATATAGTTCAAAAACACTTAACCCTATCACTTGAGACGCTAAATATGCATCAATAAAAGCTTGAAGATTTTCTCTTCAATACTAAAATAACTGCGTATTTTTTAATATTTAGAAAATTCTTAAAATTTTGCAAAATATACCTGTTTATTTCTTCTAAGTATATTTCTAACATTTCAAGGGAGAGAAGAGGAAGATCATTCAGAATACTTACATCTATAATGCATATCATGTAAGACCATGATGCCTTGTTTGGATAGAGCATCGTTTTCACTATCGAAAGTTGATGAGTTTGAATCTCGTCTAAACAAGGATCTATCGTGTTCGCTATAAGTCATGAGATAGATCGTGATTGCAATGTTCTCTATGTGTAATCATACCTCTAAGGGGAGGCAGGACTTCTTGCAAGGCATATCTTCTGCAAGATTCCAGTTTCTAAATTAAGAAGACATTCACCAGGCTGCTCCATCTAACTAGTAGAACCCAACTCTGGACAAAGTACAGAAAATTATTCAACAACAACAAACAACAAGTAGGGGTTGTATTTCGTATATAGTTATAAAATCATCTCTTAAAAGTAGTATCGAATCTTTATTTTCTGGATCGTTGAAATTGTATGGTAAGAACAAATCCTCAAAGATATAAAAAGTAACTTTCATTGTGAAAAATATTCCATTATATTATTACCTGCATCTGATTACACAAAATCATACATATCATTCTGTTGATGATGCTTCCGTATTGAATGACGTTATGAATCATTGAAGATACATAATCAGGATTCGTCCGAGGAATTAATACTGCATAATTGCAATAAGTATGCTAAATTCATAAACATTTTGTTACTTTATGATGATATATTCATAGTGTAATTAAGTTTTACTATTATTAAATTATGGATTTCAGATCCTTTCTTAAAACTTTTCAATTGTTTACTGCTTTTGAACAGAAGTTGCTCGTTCGATGTTTTTTATTACAAGTTCATTCATAGATTGATGTGACTTCTTCAGTGGCACTTTTCCTTGATTCAGTGCTTTCAACAACTTGAATGTAATTATAATTAAATTAATGAAAGCTCACAGCCCTTTTGAAATAAACTTAAATCCTTGAAATGAAATTAAAATTCTTTTAAGAATTTTAATTCCATTTCAAGGATTTAAGTTTCAAGGAAGTAATAAAGAAACTCTTTGCTTAAATTGAAACACAGTTTAATAATATATACATTGTTTTAATTTAAAAATTATTATTTAGAATTATGTCAAAAAAATTGCAGTTATTCTCCCGCTGCATTTATTCTATAACAAGGCTATATTGGAATTGGAAATAAGCAATTATGTACCAATAAAAAATAATACGTCATAGAACGTAATTCCTTTCTGAAGTAAATTAATATGAACAGTGACGAAAATGATTTTTAATTTTATTAGAAAATAAATAAATTGTTGATGTGGAATAGATATTAATCATGAAAATCAGTTGAATGAATGCTATAATTTATATCCAAGAGTAATAACTCCCTTATTCCATTGACAAAAATTTGACAAATTCAATTTTGTATATTATAAATACAACTTTGCCATATTTGGATGAAAAGTGAAGATTTTCCCGATAAAAAATATATGTGTGTTGAAGGGTTAGAGTGTCTGAGTATAGTAAAATAAACGAGCTCAAAATTGTTTCTAAGAAATAAAGATAACATAACCTAAATTCCAGAAAAAGACCTAAACAATCGTAAACTTAAGGAAAAAGAATCAGTACAATAGAAAATGAAACAGCATACAAAGGGCAAATAAAAACATCTGCGTTGGAAAAATATCAGATCAGAGAAACAGAGTTATTTGTACTATTATTTTACTATAAATGTTTTTTCAAGATACATTCTTTGGCTCAGTGAAACAAAACCAAAGGATGATAAATAATGTTAATAGCTGAAATGTAACAATTCCTAAAAACTTTATACTTAGAAAATGCGGACTAATAGAATAAAATATTCTAATACTAAATAAATAACATAAGTTCGCTTTGAAAAATGTTTTCAAACTATTTTGTCTTCTATGTGCAATTCACATTTATTAAATAAGCATCATACTGAAAGTGTCATTTTTAATGAGAATCAATTACCTCTAAGTTTACATTTGAAAACATTTTTGATTTTCTTAATCTTAATCATTCTCAGTTATTCTTAAAATAAGAAATATCATGTAAAATCCCACTAACTTAAACACATTTGTGATGAATTTCTCTAAATATTACATAAGCAGTTATTCAGAAAAGTATAACTTTTTCGTTTATTTATTGAATCATTTTCAATTTCAATATATGATCTTAAGTTACAATGTTTTTTTCCCTCTGGTGAATGAGAACTTTATTATATCTACGCTTATGTTCAGCAGTAAGTAAATAAATTACTAGTAATTGTGTAAGTCATTTACTTTAAAATACTTTTGAATGTTTAAAAAGCATTTACAATTACTTAAAGCATACTGAAATTTTAATTATATTTCAACTCATCGAATTGTTACGCAAAAATTTCGAAAATCTTGTTTTTAAATCAAATTCTTAAAAATGATATCTCTAGATATACTTAATATTAATAGTTTGTGAGTGATGTCTTTTATCATGTTATCACTGTAATCAGCAAATGACAAAATTCATTAGTCTTGTAAAAGAAGCTACAATATCTATTTGAAAAATAGTGATCAGCAGAATATTTTTTAAGACTATTTTAAATTTCAAATGCTTTCAAAAGTACTCAGATCTTGATATCCATGCCTTAAATTGATGCGAGATTGTACGTAAGTTCTATTTATATTATTGGCCTTGGGTAACAGGTATTGCTAGGCAATCATTGATGTTTCCAAACGATAATTTGGTATTTTAAACCACAATTTCTGTAAAGAATTTTGACATTTTAATTTGATTTTCTTTGTTTACAGTAAATAAAAAAAATCATCTTGGACAAAAAAGGGAATTTTTTGTTGTAAGAACTGACGTAAAAGATCCGATTGTGATCAACATTCGCTTCTGGACGAATTTTGAAGGTTGTCCAAAATCGATCCTTGTGCCAGAAAATATTAATAGTGTGCAGGAAGTGATAAAAACTAACGTTTAACCTATCGCAATATTAAAGAATCTTTGGGCATTAGTAAGACAAGCAACAATAAAATATTGCATAAAAATTTGGCCGTAAAAGGATTTATTAATGTTCGATCCCACATAATCTGGCAAACGCTTTAAAAAAAATTCGTGTCAGTTGGAGCAAAAAAATCTTAAAAATTACTTTTAAGATGTATCAAATGCTATCTGCAATATCTACATGAATGAGGAATTATTCATATATACTTATAAGAACAAAATAAATTCTAATGTGAGCCTAATCTAACAAAAATTGTTCATGGAAAAAGCACATAGAAAAATATTGTTGCCTGTTTTTCGACAATATCGGTCATCAAGTTGTTGCAGTGAAATTAAAGCAACGCAGACGATCATTTTTGAATGGTAAATGAACAGTTTCTTACCAGAAACCATCGGAGGAATTCGAAAAAAGCAGAAGAGCCAAATCATTTTTATCAAGACAAAAGAAGTCCCCACACATCAATTTAAACTATGAAATTTTTGACCGGCTAAAACCTCAAATTGATAGCTAATATTACCTACTTCCTTCACTTGTACCTTATGACATTCTTTATTCCAAAGCATCAAAACTAAATTACGTGATCAACGATTTTTGACACTCAATGAAGTGATTAATGCATTCTAAATGCATGTTTTGTGTTTTGAAGATACCTTAATTGGTTTATGGAAAATGTTTTGGAAAAAAATAGATAGAGAATCAGTTTCGATCACATGAGAATATTTGTGTTTCATTATTAGGCTAGAAACATAAATTGCAATCCTGTTATACTTGATCTGTAAGCATTTTAGCGTGATACTATCTTCAGATATCAGTGTATAATAGATATACTTAATTAACAAGAATATCATCTTTATAGAGGCTGACTTGTAACATGAAATATCTACCGGTTTATCATGATATAATAGACATACTTAATTACTATCTCAATAGACTTAATATTTTAAGTTTTTTTTTATCGGAAAACATAAACTCCCTTAAAATAATATGATATCATGCATACCACTACTTTCTCTTTATAAGCTGCTATTATGACGATTCATGAATGATTGAAGAACGATAAAAAATTATAGATTTTTCCTATGCAAAATAATGAATACTAGTGTTTTGAAACCTAATGTGTAATTATATGCGAGTTAAGAACAATGTTAATCTTTTAATTATCAAACATGTTAACCCATTCGTAGCAAATTGGTTACTGATGAACGAGTTGAATACCACATATAAGTAAAAGGTCTTTTCATGAATTTATATCCTTCATGAAATCCTCAGTACTATATTGAGCTATGAGACAAGTTTACGTTTTTTGTGGCATTAAATGATCTAAAATCGATAAATATTTTTAGGCATTATTGAAGCAAATGCAGATGTTATTTTAAAATGTTTTGAATCATACAAAGAGTTGGTATAGGCTTAGGTTAGTCAAAAAATTGTTGAAGCTGCTTTCTGGAAGCATTACAGACTCTTTATTTAATTTTGTTTGTGTTTGTGAAACAGTCAAGATTGTGTTTTATACTTCATATGTATTAACAAATAATGCCGATCACTAGAATGTTAAATTATGGCTGCTTCTTTCTTGAATTGTTTAAAAAAATGAATAATGTATAAAATTCCGTAAATCAGGGTCATCAGTAAGGGCTAGAAATCTTGGTGATATTTCAAACCTTAATCATCCATTTCAGAAGAAAATCCTGTTCTTCTCCATACATTTTCTTTTTTCGACATTTTTCTTTTTTCATACACACACACACACACACACAAGTCTGTAATCATTGCAAAATACTTTTGTCTAATACGTAGTATATCAAACAAGTTTCTTACATTAAATAAATACATCAAAGGGCATAATTTTTCTTAAATTTAAGATAAGTACTTTAATTTTGTTCAAAGTAAACATTTGATAAATTTAAATGATATTAATACTTAAGCTAAAGCTGTTTTTTTGCCATGCAAAATATATTATTCCAATATTTAAAGTGCTAATCACATTATTTATAGATTAATAAAACGTCATCGTGTTTATATATGGATTTAATTATTCAAAAGTAAACCTAAAAAATCCTTCAGAATTGTTTTTTATCTGTTAATTCAAAATACTGTGTGAAATTTCGTTTGGAGCTATAATATTATCCAATTATTTATCAGCTTTTAAATTACAGTGAAAAAATGTCAAATGATTAAACAAAATTATCAGCAAAAAAAATTTAAATGCGATCTGTTTTTCCTCGAATTTTCAAATTAATCATGTATTTAAACCACATATGAATGAAATAATATGACTAAAAATAACATTTACAGAGAATTCATAAATAATATTTATAATTTTTTCCCTTTTTCCAATTTTTTTCGAGATTAATGATAAATGTCTCATTTTCATCAGTAAGAAGTTTGAAATAAACAAAACAGATTGATCAAAAGAAACAAAATATTCTAAGACATTACGATTTAAATGAAGAATCAATTTAGTGATTTGTTTACTTGGAAAATCCATAGAAATATAATTTCCTCAATACCTGTTACAATTTATTTAACAAATTTCTTGGCCAGAAACAATTGTGGGTTTAAGCAATCAATATAAACTGTAAAAATGAACATTTTTCTCTAAAATCGAATTTCAGGTATAATATAAAAAATATATGT
Organism: Latrodectus geometricus; assembly: GCA_026290005.1. Classification (NCBI taxonomy): domain Eukaryota; kingdom Metazoa; phylum Arthropoda; class Arachnida; order Araneae; family Theridiidae; genus Latrodectus; species Latrodectus geometricus. The sequence continues at coordinate 23,452 of JAPDSC010069582.1, forward strand.
ATCCGTCAAAAACAATTGCTTTATTAACTCATAGGAATGAAATATGTTCTAGATATTTTCATTTTAGACTAAATAAAAAAATAATGTTAATTCAATAGTTATTTTTTCAAAAAAACAAAGTTATATATGTCTTACTTAGAAAATTTGCGAAAAATTCGAATACATTAGCTATAGTCAATAATTAATCTAAGAAGCCTTGTTAGCATTAAAAATTAATGAAATAAGCATTACTTATTAAATTACATTAAAAGAGTTTCACTGAAAGTAAATCATAAGATTAATTTCGTGTCACATGGAGTTTTACGTTCATGTAGAAAGTAAGATAAAGTTACGATATGATATATCAGAAAAAATTCATGCTTTCTAATTGAAATTTATCTAAGGAAAAATATATATATTCGAAATTGGTTAATAGATGATGACATACTTTAGCTAAGATGCTGGAAAATGGTGCTTCAAAATATAAACTACTTTTAAGATGATAATTAAGGATATGACATGTCTTCCCACCCTACTTCTACATCCTTCATAATACATTTCATAGTAGAAAAAAAATTGAAAATGTTATTCTTGATCTTCTGTTTGCAACAGTGTTGTCATATAATTTGGGCATAGTAGTAAAACAAATTTTTTATGGAAGCTTTTTTTGCAACAATGATGACTGTTTCTTATTATGTCATTCTTTACATGAATAATGATGAAGCTTTGTTACAAGAATGATGAATTTTATAATATCTGGAACTTCACCAATACGACATCTGTTGGATTGAAAAAAATTCCAGGTATTATGTAGTAAAATAAGTGACCCTGAAATGCTTAAGCCCTACGTTCAAAAATTGCCCAACTTTTGTCATACTTAGCAGTACACAAAACAAAGTTCTATAAACACATCCTGAAATATTGTATTAGATGTAGGTGAGATAAGATTATTTTAATCTTACCAAAAACTTCCATACTATAATTTCTTGCTCAAATTAAAATTTACCAAGAAAGTTAAGGAACAATTTTGGAACAGATTAATTTCATATCTATCTCCAAGCTTCTACGAAGGTTTAAAAATTTGGTTACGGAGAAAAAGAAAATCTTATCATATTACAATCATTACCTCTTCATTTTCAAAAAATCACTATGTGATAAGGTTTAGTGAAATATTTGTCATTGGCATTTTCTTTTCCAGTGAGATTAATTTTTTTGCTGTTGAAAACTTCAGCATCTATTCAGAAAGCTATAATATCTTTTGCAAATCAACCCAAATATAAAACACCATCGATGTCAGGAAGATAAAGCTTTAATTCTCAAGAATGTATTTTCTTCTTTATTATATCACCAGAGGAGCAGCTAGGAATATTTGTTTTGAAAATAGCAAAATATCATCACTTGAATGCCAATCTTCCTAACACACATAGCTGACGGATATTAAGAATGACAGATTTCCATATATCTTAGATCAAACAATCCCTTCATCTTAACCTCTAAGACTTTCTCTTATTAAATTTTTATCATATAACCTGTTGTTTAGAATTTCGATTGAAAATTCACACAATTAACACCAAATTGTAAATTGTAATTCATTGTATTTTATGTTTTTTATAGAATAAATTTTAATTTCCTATCATATACTATGGTAAATAAATGAATAAATCTTTTTTAATTTTGAAATTTTATAATTGTTTCTTTCTGTTAAGTTTTTACCTAAAGGATATTTAAATCAATCACTAATTGAATCTTCTTCAAATATTAATATTTAGTATCGAAATCGCTTAATATAGAAAATATTTAATATCGAGAGTTTTTATCTTTTTCCCAAAATTTAAGTATAGGAACTGTTAAAATCCGATTTTTCCCATTTGCAGCAGCGTCATAAATTTGTGCAACGTAAGCTTCAATCAGAGAATATTAATGCAATATAATTAATGCATAATATTCTGCAATATTTTTAATAAATATCCTATGTGGGGGGGGACAGAACCATTTTTTAAACATTTTTTTTTATTTGACAAACTTTCGTTTCTTTTTGTTTATTTGGAAGAAGTATCAAATCTTTCACAACCAATTTTTCATATTTTAAAAATCAAATTCATTATTATGATATATTATTTTAATAAGATAAATTAAAATTTTTCATTAAAATTTTATTAAAATATTTCAGTTGTAAAATATATAATATATTTCTAGTGTAATCAATTTTGCAACACATTACATTTGATAATAAGCCACGGTCTTTTACACATAAAAATATTGACATAAGCTTGTTAATTTTGACAACATTGTAAATCTTGAACTATGCAATTCATATAAATAATTTAATAACTTATAAAGTATACTTGATTTCTTTACAATTGCTAATTTACTTTTCAAACTACACTTTAAAAAGAAATAAAATTACTCGTAAAATTATAAGATGTCTAATAATTCTTAAGCAAATAAAGCCTGTCTTCTTTTTCTAAATTAGACATGCTTCGTTAATCACTGAATTATGTTACTTTAATTATATATATTATAATAATATCCTGCATTCAATTCACACTGAATATTATTTACTTACATTTAAATGTCATTTATCACATAACAATTGTTTAACTTATACTTTTTTTAATTTATTTTCTATCTGAAAAATATTGTCTCTAGAATTCAAAAACATTATAAATTTCATTTAACTAAAAATTTGGCTTTAATTTGAAACTTAGTTGACTGATAAACATAATTACTCGCATTAATGAAATTTTAGTTATTTGTATATGAAATAAAAATCTCTTTCATTATTTCTGTCTTAGTAATTATTTTCATACCACATAATTTGTTATTATATAAGATATTTTGATCCTTTGTTACAAGATAAGAATTTATATACTTTTAGCATTTTTTTGTTTGTTTGTTTCTTCAAATCAATTTCTTTTTGGAAATTTCTTTTCGAATCACTGTTTTTGATTATTTAAAGTTTTAATAATTAGCTGACTTATTAAAACTTTAAATAAGCTGAATTATTGATTATAGCTGAATTATTGAAATTAGCTGAATTATTGATATAAGTTTAAAAACACTCGTAGCATTTTAAATTGTCATATAAATTCCTGTTTACTTGTCTACGCAATATATGAAACTAATCAAACTCTTGCCGCCCAACCTGTCTAGTGGTTAGCGTACCTGACTACAAATGTGTGGGACCTGGGTTCCAATCTTGGCTCGGGCATGGATGTACTTTCTCTCTCTTTCTTGTCTTTGTCCTTTCTTTGTGTGTGAATGGTTGCCTACCCTATAAACGAATTGCTATGGCATGTGTGTACTAAGGAAGTTGGACTCCACACCAAATATGGTACAGTTGGAAAAGTGGAGCAGCGCCCCCTATATTGCCAGCCTGGCTGGCACACGACAACAAAAATCAAATCTTTTCTTTTAATTTTACACTAAATTATTGATATCATTAATTCTCAACTCCTTCAATTTCCAAGATATTTTTCAGTAACAACTGTTAAAAAGCAAAAATGGGACTAAAATAGTGGTTTAATAGTATAATTTATTAACATATCATTTACCTTTTGAATTGTCACTGAATGTTTTAATAATTTAAATCCTTATATTTTTCTGTGAATTCATTATTAGTTAATCAGTCGTAAATAAAAATGACTTGAGTTATAAATAAAATGAAATGAAACAACCTCAATCAAAATATTAAGCAAGATTTATTATTTCATAAAAAAAAGGTTATTAGACTCGAAGAAAAATTTTATATGGATAATCAAAGTCAAAAATATAATCTTCAAGACCAAAGATGTATTCATGCAGAGAGTTTTGGCTCAGAAGAGTTTTAATTTTGAATATGAAACGTAATTAATAGCGGGGCTCACACACACAAAAATCCTTTGAAACTGGTCGGCTTTGAGGCAAATTTTAATTACAATATGCATTTCAAAAAAGTATATTTTAACAGCTGCATTAAAACATGTTATTTTGGAAATCATTAAAAGTAAATATTCTGAAAATGAATAGTAATGTGTCGATAAAGATGGATAAAACTTTTTCTAGACATAAGGGGCTATTAGAGTGTCGATATTTTCCTGCATACGAAAGGAATTTTTTTTCCTTTTGCGTACCTTTTGAAAAGCATTATATTAACTTCAACTTTAAAGTAGAAGTGATCCGCATCGCATTCGGCAGCTAATTTAACGCTTGCATAAATTTAGAAAACAATGAACAACTGCCATATTCATATACTGCCTTTCATCCATCATTTATAATAATGTTGCATAAATGAATGTATGTAACAGTATTTTGAGTTTGTAGTTTGCTTCAGATATTGACAAGTTTGTTACTTTTATGATGGATCTCAGGCCATTGTAATTGACGTGATAACAATCAAGCATTTTTTTATGAGAAGGGCGATACGTTTTTACACTATGTAAAACATAAAATCCTCTTTTCACTCGTAGATCTATTTATAAGATAATTTTTACAGTGGGCTAATTATAAAAATTAAATTAAAAAAAATTCATTTATAAATTGGAAAACGAAAATCTGAACAAAACTGCATTTTAAATTCACCTGATAAGCCATGAAAAGAAACATTGCCGATTTTCCCTTGTTAACTGGACATGTTTGCCTTTCTGCTAATTCATATCTTATCATTATTTCAGATGCTTGTTTCTGGTATTTAAAAATTGAATCTCAAAAATTACTTTCAATTTATTTCGCGAATTTTCTGATGCCGTTGGTTCAGGAGTTTTTTCTTTGTTTTCAAAATTTGCTCTTCTTTTTTATGTGTTTCAACGATTGAATAGAAAAAAATTAACGGCAAATGTATTTTCTGAAGAACTGCTTAGCAGTTATGGCTCTAATATCTCGTTTAGTATAAGGGTCGACCCAAAATTTTATCATAATCCTTAGAATTTGAAAAATGTTTTTAGTGGAAAAATATTCTTTTTTCAGAGTAAGATCGAATGGTGTAGTTAATTTGTGTATGCTTTTGGGATGTGTAAGTTCGCAAGCTCTTCAAAATAATTGAAATAATCAGACTTAAAGGTGCGAACCATTTTCATGGACAAAACAATTCCATAAAAATTTGCTTCCCACAAATGCTCTGTACCTAAAATTCCCATTCAAATCATGAAGAAGCACTAAAAACAGAGAGCTTTCTATGAAAGAGTTCCATTACAAGCAAGTATTGAGTATGGAAAAACAAATATGAAAAAAAACAATGATTTACTGTTCAATCAGCAGTTAGCTTTTATCAAAAATAAGAATTAATTTTCAGGAATTGGAGGGATTTTTAAGATAAACAGACATGGAAACAGAGTTAATGATTATTAGCTCACTGGGTCAGGACATTAATTTTACTAAACTAATCTAAAAAAATTTATCCTTCATTGAAATAAATGACTAATATATATATATTATTACTTAAAAAAGTGATCACCCATAGTGCGTAAAAATTACTCAACAGTGGTTCTAAATTTGCATTCTTATTTTTAGTCTGTTGGTATGCATATGCTTTTTATTAGCTATCATTTTGGGTATTTTGGATAAATATTTCACTCATAGTAAAGTTCAAACTTTCTATAGGAGCAAAACACTTTTTTACATTTAAAATTTCTGATTGTATCAAGAAAAATGTATGAATTTTTAGGATTAATAAAATATAAATATCAGAAACTTCGAATATTTGAGTAATTAAAATCCATGATGATTTACATATTAAGATAATCAATATAAAACACAAAATATATTTTTTATTTGTTCTAACCATATTAATGATTACAGATTGACAGCAAATTTATTAATAATAAAATTAAGTACCAAAAATAATTACAGCTGTAAATTATTATTACAATTTATTTTGGAAAACAAAATCACATGCAATAAATATCAAACTTCATCTGCATTTCAAATTGGGTACTTTTCTGAGAGGAGTGATGAAAAGCTTGTGTGTGTGGGTGTGCGTGGGTGGTGTGTGTATGTATGTGAGAGATTGACAAAGAGTAAGATTTTATATAAATTTAACTATAAAAATAAGTAGGTGGAATTTCATAACAAGCTAATTCTATAGTAACATATTTGCCATGACGTATTTTAAATTTTTTCCGTTCCTATTTAAAATTTTTGTAATTAAATTAAAAATTGCCTCAAAAATAAAGGAACATGTTTGTAAAATTTAAACTTAACAAACATGTTTGTTAAAATGATTTGTTAGTAAATTTGAACGAGAACGTATTTGTTGATTGGTAAAGACTTCCAATCTATTTTTAATCACATAAGAAGTATGAATTCATTGAAAATCAATAAAAATATGATTTGATAGAGATTTTCAAAGTGATTAATTAATAAATTTAGTAAAATTAATATTATATTTAATTCTGATATGTTATTCAATAATAAGCAAATACAATTAAAATAAAAATTTAAAGGGTATACATTCTAAAATTTATTTAAAACTATTATAATAATAATAATATGAAACAAATATAAAATGAAACAAGCAGTCATATTTCGAATGCTGAAATGCAAAAATAATTTTAAACTTGTGAAGCAAAAATAAATTAATTCTAATATAAATAAGGCAAAATTTGTGATTATTAATTTATTTTAAATATGCTTCTTCATCTAGAATGTTGTTATTTTCAATAAAATATCATTGTGTAAATAATACACGTGCAAATACATAGAATTTTTAAGAAAGAATATGGAAATTATTTGTTTTAATTTTCAAAATTATAATTTTAAAATCGTTGGTAAAATATTTTTCAATTAGGAATTTATATGATTTTGAAATAAATAATACACCTGCAAAATCATTCTATATGAAATATATAGAAAACAACTGTAAAAAAAAAAAAAAAAAAAAAAAAAAAAAA
>JAPDSC010069595.1:0-12164 GCA_026290005.1 Latrodectus geometricus
TATATATATATATATATATATATATATATATATATATATATATAATAAAGAGTTGCACAAGAAAAACAAGTAGAAATTTATTTCATTTGTTTTTATATAAAATTGTTCCTAATTCTATCTCTATTAAACAAAGATAACAAATGATGCCACATTTGTTATATTCAGTCAAAAGATACAGAATATTCTGAGTTATTTTAAATGGAAAATGAGAGATAAAAATTTAAATATTTTAATTTAATTTTAATTCAAAATTTAATACTACGTCAAAGGCATCTCACTTGAAACATCATAAAAATTGAACTGATATGAACTTTTTCGGTTTTCTATCGTGAATACGTGTAATTCTAAGCAAAAATAAATATATTTGAAATTTAGAAGTCTAAACAAACATAATATTATCTTTAACAAATGAACATTGTATAAAATTTCTTACAGAACTACGCTTTTTTCAGGTCCTCACGTAATTAAAATAATTAGACAGCCTTATTTGTATTTCGCAAGAATTGAATTCAGATAATGCTTAACATAACTGAATACAAGGAAATATTAACAAAAACAGCAACAAGCGCGCCGTATTTTTTAACTATTATATTCAATGAAGTTGTGTATCTATCTATCTAGCAATTTGGGTTAGAATTTTTTTATGATTTGAATACCCTGTATTTATATTTTATAGATATAAAGATGAAAGAGTTTAAAAATTAGAAAAACAGAATGAGTTCAAGCGCATCTAAATAAAAATTAATTACCTCGTGTTACAATTAAAGTAAACTCGTTTTAACCCATGAAAGCGAAGATTTCCAAACATAAAATTAGCACATTCTCGGGGATAATTTTGAGGACTTTAATTATTCGAGTAAAGAGAAAAGATGAATAATCTCAAACTCATTGCATTGAGAATAGGATAAATGAAAAAAAATAAGGAATACGACTTCATGGGATGCAAATTATTACATTCTGCATCTCACGGTAAAATTGCAGGCTTCTGAGAAAAATTACTGCTCAGCTCTCTCAAAAATTGTAATTCTAGTCGTTCCAATGGCAATAACAATTCAAGCTGTCAAAAAGTCGCTTCCATTATTACCTTCATTTTCGACACATCGCCAGACGCCGATGGCCATAAAAGTTGCAACAGTAACAGCACTAATAGAAGGCGACGGCAAAAGGCAAATTCAGCGCCTTTTTTTTCTTACTTTTGCCAGGAGATACAGCAACGGTGAAACTGAATTTCCCTATTTTACGTTGGGTGGCAACATACAGAAAGAAGTGTAGAGCTAGAGTAAAATCTGGCGACACTTTTGTCCTCCCAGGCAGTATTGTTTAATGTAAGCTTGGTAAAAAGGAAGCAAATGGCACACACTCAAAACACGAACATGCATGTCGAACCTACTCAGATAATGTGAGTGCAATAAAAAAAATCGATTTGAAATGCATGAAACGGTTTAATCATTTTAAAAGCTACAATTTTTCGCCGTTTTTCATCCTGTTATTAACAAAGGGAAAAATCGAGCACGTTTCGTTCAGTTTTATAGATTCCAATAATGTAACCCAATTTGTTTCCTGTTTTCGCGGCGGCGTAAAATTATTTTATACCCCTCTACACATAAAGAATTATACGATTTGTGAAATGATAAAAGCAGAAGTTAAATGGATCAAATAAAATATTCAACTCTCGAAATGACTGGAAGTAGTTTGCAATGTTTTCTGATAAGTTCCAATAGAGAAAATAGACGGAAAAACTTTATCTAAAAAGATTTTTAGATCAACAATCAATAAAATGTAAATAACGAATCCAAGATATAATTAAATTGAAAAAAATATATTACAGGATTCCAAATGCTTAGATATTTTTTTTTATCTCAAAGAAATAAAGTTGCGGAACACTACACACACATAGTATAACAAGTGGTGAAAATTTTGATTTTTTATTTATATACGTGAAATTTTTATTCAAAGTGCTCGAATTCGAGAAAATGTTTCATTCCCTGTTTGTGAAGTTGCAATCGAATGTCATTCTCATAAAAATAAAAATTTTTTAAGGGTTATTATTCTATTATAGTTATTATTAGTGCCCTTATCATAAAATAAAACAAAAGGTTTTTAAATGATTATTCGATAATAGGTTTTAGAATTAAAACTACAATTTAAAATGCAAATTTTCTAGAACTTTTAACACACCAATGTTGGTGACACATAGTTTCGCATAATTAATAAAGAACTTATCTTATTAAATCTGTTTTTACACATTTCGCACATACGATTTTTTTTTTCAAGCGAGTGCATCGTTTTTTGAAATGGTCGAAAATGCATTAACAATAAATTGTATTAAACATTAATATAAATACTAATTAAATTTATCTTAGCTCAGTAACTATGCATATATAGTTGGAATAATTATAAAAAATCTTTTATAGTAGTTCAAATGATTTATAGTTTCTCCCAATTTAACGTAATTAACTGACTAATTGTTTAATTTGCTCGTCACTTTGAGGTCACATTTTTCACACGAGTAATCAATCAGGACTACAGATAAAAAGTGGTTTTAGAATACTTCCCTGTACTTATATAGTCCAGAGTTATATGCTCTAGTAGTAGGTGGTAATTTAGAAGGAGGAACGACGCAGAAGATTTTCAATACTTAAACAGCCATTCCCAGAGATATCATTTCACTAGGAGGACACTGCGACCATGACCTATTTAATATGCTCCAATGTGAATACAATGGATCTTCTTTAGTGAATACAATGTATCTTCTAACTCACGTTATACCTAATGTTAATGATAACGACCACTTACCAACAAGACATCGCGGCTCGTAGAACAAATGTCGAATAAAATTAAATGACGAAAACAAATTTCTGTTATTTGTATTTAACATCATTCTTAACAATTTCAAATGGAAGTTGTACAATTCAAATGAATTTTGAATTGCACTACAATTAATTACCACTTGGGAAGCTGAAGCTAAAAAAAAAAATTCTAAAGTGTAGTTTAAAAAATTACACAAAATTGATCAAAATTATTCTGAACTTCACTATACCAATTTTAAGCACCAATTTTTAGTATTTGTTCATCTAAATACACACGTTTAATTCTCTTGTACTTATACAATAAAGCATTTGTTTTTATCAGGACCGGAAAGTTAAAAACCGGAATTGCTTTTTTAAATTTAACATTAAATACGGGATATAAATTTACAATGCAACATAACAAATTTGAAAATCCCCATTGTTAAAACTGATTTAAATACTTTTTTTTTTTTTTTTTTTTTTTTTTTTTTTTTTTTTTTTTTTTTTTGCATTTTCAACACATCCAAATCAAACACATAAATATTAGTTTGGGGAAAAAGTAATCCATTATTTTTTCGGTAGACGTCTGTAGTGATCGATATCTTGTGAGGTATCTATCAAACAATTTCGGATTTATGCTCGTTGGAAAAGTGACATTTGACACTAAAATATCCTCTTGCGGTTTTTTGTTTGATTAATTCAGTTACGAGTACAAGGTTTTAAAAATGGAAGACAACAAATATAAAATTCGATACATTCTCTTGTAACGGCGAAAAAGCTAGCCGGGTGGCTAAATTTGTGAAAAGTGTTTATAGTCCTATATAAGACTGCAACAACCAGTTACGTACAATTTTTGTTTCGTCGATTCCGTTCGGGTATTTTTGATGTTAGAGATGCACGCACGATACAGCATCGTCGAAAATGTCTATAAAATATCAAAAATGATCGAAGTTAACCGCATGTCAGCAGTCGTAACGCTCAAGACCTAAAAATCTACATGAAAGCTGTTTTAAATCTTTTTACAAAGCGAATTCACGTAAAAATAATGGATTTCTTTTTCCCCAAACTAATATTTCCTTTTGTTACTATACGTTCATTTAAAAAACATTTTCTCCCCTAATTTTCAAATAAGCCAATATTAATTTAATTTACGTAAAAGACATGTTTAGGTAAGGAAAATGAAAATTACTATTAGTTAAAAAACAATACTCAAATAATCTATGGAATAAATTTATAAAGAAAGAAAACATAATATGTCTCTTTTACTCCCCTTTAAGCTTGTCTACAATATTATAAATCTCACTGAGTCCCATATGAACTTTTCAACCGCATTCAAGCCCTGATAACCCTCTAGAGATCTAATTAATTAAAAGCCTCATAAAACACTTCAATCTAGGATTTATCGCTGCAAATATATCTCGGCATTATTCTAATAAAAAAAACACTGCTTTTCTTTTTTGTGTTTCACTTTTTACAATCACATTTTAGTCCCCGTCGTATTTGTTTCGGCTTCTAATACACGTTTGTCTTTATGGATACTGAAAGTAATTGCATCAGATTTTCTTTGTGGCGAAGATATTTTTTTTTTGTTTTGTAGTGTTTTCTTTTTGTTATGATATTATACGTCTTTGGACTCATAAAAGATTATGCTGGAGATTTTATTTTTTTCATCGCCTTTTGTGTTCAAGCAATATCATTTCAGTTTGAGATTAAAGGGTATTATGAAAATATATCACATTGAATTTCATTAGAAATAAACGCTTCTCGGCAAAATGGGTTTCTAAATTATTATTGTTTTCGAATTTTGTTTGTGGAATTTTATTTGTTCTTGCATTGCCTGGGCATAACATCAAAGTTTGCACAAGAACTATAAACGGAATACATGTATTTATAAGAACTACGAAACAAAAAAAATGGCAAAAACGTATTTGAAAAACAAATAGAAATTTTCTAAATCTGAAATGTAATTTCTTTGTTTGGTTGGTTGTTGTGTGATAAATGATATCATTAAATTAAAGGAAAGGCTGTTGCAAAAACTCAGAAGTGGAGATAATTTTGAGTTATTCCAAGCTACTTTAGCCTTTTTAATTAACTTCACGAAGAAGAATTAACCCGAGAAATGAGAAATCTCCTTCTCAGAAACTAATTTTTCACATAAAACAGGAAAAGATTCAAGAAACTAAAGTTCTCTTGAAACTATATTAATTTAAGAGATAAATGTTCCTATGACGAAAACAGAAGAAAAGGAAATATACCATTGTGGAAAATATTGACTTTAACAACGATGAAAAACGGGAGTTTTGATAGTTTTTATTAACCACATACAATAAATTCTTCACCAAATGAAGAAATATCAATGGTCATTTTAATCCTTTCATTGAGTAATTGTAACAATTATCGAGGTAAAAAAACATGCACCCAAAGATATAAATATTAAAATTTATTTATACCATATTTTCATTAAAGAGATATAAATATTTTATTACTTAAGAGAGTGTTTATACTCTTTGCGTTATAGTTTGTTAGCGAAACACTCTTGTTTTAGAAAGATAGTGAGTTTGATATCTAATAGTAGATTATTATGCATTCAAAGTCCCGTAGTATCCAGTATCTCTTTACTAAGAGAAGATTCACCAAGAAAAAAAATGCCAGCTGCTGTGTCGACTTTATTACTTGATGGTAGTACAAAATTATGAAGTGGCAATTTCTATTCAGTGGCTTTGATCGGAAAAAGGAAACATTACAATTGACGACATTAGTGTGACATCATATCCACAACTGTTTCCAAACAAATACAATGTAAACATTTGTTTAATATTGTATTTAAGAGTGCCTTCTTGACAAACTTGGAGATTTTTGTTTGGCTATCGATTTTATTGGTGATTTTTGTTGGCACAGAACAATAAATTGTTCTGTTGCAACCAGAATACGAATGGATTTTGCCCAGCTTGGTGATTATCTATGACTACAATTTGGCGAGAATCAAAGGTTAAGCAAACAAAAGGTTAAAAGTTTTAGCAAACACGTTATCCTTAAATAATGAATATCAATTTCAAAAATAACAATTTAAAAATCTATCACCGATGTCTATGGCAGTTTCAATGATAAATGGCGCTTAACAGCAAATGTTTGGAAACAGTTGCTGGATATGACGTCACAACTAATGTCGTCTATAAACTAGTTTAAGATAATTTTTGTAAATAATAAGATCTAGTTTACGCTGTAAATCTTGAAAATATATGATCAAAAACATCAGATGACACTTTTAACACTACATGCAGAATACTTTTTTTATTTAAGAAAACATTTGATGACATTGTTAAAAGCATTTATTTTCTAAACAACACATAAGCTGAAATTCACCTACATTTTTACAATTTTTTATAATTTTAACTATTTACACATTTTTAAATAATTATAAATAGTTTTTCATATGACAGCGAAATTAATTTTAAATTCGGTAATATATTTATACAAAAAATATAAAATGTAACTTTTTAAGTGTTTTCATAACCTTGGATGTGTCCATGATGCTAAAAAAATCCGACAAGTGTTTACAGTGCAAGCATTCCATGTATTTAGAGTAGTAACCAAATAATGTAACGATATGTGAAATTATGATTTTTCTAGGTGTTTTTACTTATTATTCACATACTTTCTTAATGTCTTTTATCAATGGGCACCATTATCTGCCGTAGCACTCAATATAACGAATAGATTTTTATTCATCTAAATTGTCTAGTAGTTTTTAGTTTTACACTAACGTTATTTCAAAGCAATTTGTGAAACACAATGCTCTTTTATAAATCTAATATCACTAATATATATATATATATATATATATATATATATATAAACTCTGTTACAAAAATACCTTGAAACTTAACATGTATGTAGTGTATGATGAGATAATCAAATAATAATGAGATAATCAGAACCAGAAATAGTTTTAGCAGAAAAAAGATTACAAATCTGCAAGTGGTATAGCAACCACTAGCAACTGTACAAGCCAAAACACGGCATAGCATCAATTCAATCAGGTCATTTATGGCCCCCTGTGAAAGATTGTGCCACAATCTTTGCAACTTGGCTATTAATTCATCAATGTTTCGAGATGGATGCTGCTACATTCCAAGCATGTCCTACAAGTTCTCTCTTGGCAAGAGGTCTGGTGACCAGGCAGGCCACGGGAGTACGTTGCATCCTTGAAGACGTAGTTGGGAGAGCCATGCAGTATCAGGACGAACGTTGTCGTGCTGATAAATGATAACTGGGAAACTGTATAGCATAGATAGAACAACCGGCTTTAAAATGTCGTCCCCGTACCTCCAATCCGTCATAATGTCTTGAAGGATGACTAGATTATATGACTCCAGTGCTCAAGATTATATGCCTCCAGTCGGTCACATTCCAGTTTGTCAGAGTCCAGTTCGACAAAAGTCCAATCGACACTGCCCGTAAAAAGAAGTCAGAGGTAATCGTCTTCATGGACGTCGCCTTTGCAAACCAACGTCAGCCAGTCATCTCTGAATTGTTTTCCTTGATAATACAGTATGCTTGGTAAGTGATACTTGACGTCTAAACGACGATAACGACGTTGTTGGTGTGGTAGTAGCCGCTTTTCTGATTGCGCAGTCCTCGCACTCATTTGTGTTCCTGCCACATGCTGACCCTCTTCAAAAGTAGACTCTTTTCCATAGTCGCCAATAGCGAGTAACAAGTATATCGCTTCGTCCGAGGTGGCGGCCTGTTCGATCAGCCTATAGTTCCGTGAGCACATTATACGCCCCCGCTCAAACTCTAACAACTGTTCGTATTGCCGCCGGTTACGTCTCAAAGGCATCTCGAGTCATAACGTCTATCCAAATCGACAGATTCGTATGCATAGTCCTATGGCACGAACAATCCATCTTTTAAACTCTACCACATGCGTATCTCATATGAGCTTGGCTTGCTCACCCTTGTCTCATTAGCATCGCAATTTAAATCATTTGCATATATCTTACTAGAATTCAAAATTATAATTTAGAACTAAAATAAAGATTTAACTTTTAGTATTTATAATTCACTGCTTATATGTTTCCAATGCTTGGCTATTGGGATTTTCATTTCTCACCATTACAAGGGGCGAAAATGATGATGTTATTATAGAGTGGGGCACCCAATAGGGGTGCTGCTATCATGACTTGAAAAGTGGGTGGGTCTTCGCAATTTAGAAATAGAGACCAAGCAGAAGACCTCAGACTTGACATGCTACTCCCAAAGATATTTTACATGAAGATAGTGCCACCACGACTTATTTATCGTTCCTCAATAGCCATTAGTGAACACCTCTCAAGGGATCAACTCTCGGTTGAATTGGGATACGAGCTTACTACCTTCCAATGACGAGAACCATGCTCTAATAAACCAGGCCACAGTGGTTTATTAGAACCTGGTTCTTACATGCTTCACTCTCTTGCATAGAATTTAAATATTAAAATTATATGTATATTAAGAATCTAAATTTAATTTTTAATCTTCTAACTTTAATTACAAATAAACTAAATATAAGTGAATTTAATTAAGACAACTTTACATAAATTATTAAATAAAGTACCATATTGTCAAATAGCAGAAATTACTTGAGTTAGTGCATAGATTAATCTTATATTGAATTAAATAATTTCTATAAATTTAATTGGTGGAATAAGTTGCGAATTATTTATTAATAGTACTTTGAATCAAAATATTTTTTTTTGATAAATTATCTTTTAAATTACATAAAAATAAGCATAATCAATAATGAATCTGAAAAATTATTTTGACTGTTTAAAATTTATACATATTGTTAAAAAAAATTTCAGTTCTCCCTAGAAGCAAATAAGAGCTGATACACACAACAGAGATACCGATAATAGAAGACAAATAAGAGGATTATACATACAATAAATCTGTAAAAAAAAATTTTTGTTCCATAATTTTGGATTGGATTTTAAAACAACAGTGAAAATGTTTTTAATCGTGACAAATATTTCATATGTACAATAACATTTTATAGAGGAAACATGGTATAATCACGATTACATTTAATTAAACACAGGATTTGAATTATCTCTATCTTATCATGATGCCTATTTTTATATTAAAATTATTTCTTTCACAAATTTAATGCACAGACAAACGTATTGGGAAAGTAAATTTTACCAAAAAACGTCGAAATAAACATTCCCTGCCAAATGTTATTTAATTAAAATATTTTTACTAACAATTTGAATGCTGAGTTTACGCATTCTGCTTTCAAAATAAAAATTATATTACAAGTTTTTTTTTTTTTAAATACTTTTTTATCCAAAAGGAAAAACATGTCTTAAATAAATGAGTTTTTATAAACAGAAAAGAAAAAACAATAATAATACCAAAGCAGAAACAAACCTAAAATTATATAACTAGCTTTAAGGAATAAAATAATAAAAACTTAAATCTTTTAAATTAAAACTTAAAGTAATTCTGATTTTAATTAAATGTTTTAAAGCAAAAAATATACTTATTTTGCTTGTTACTTTAAGGAACTAAAAATGTTTCATTGTAAAATAAAAGAATAAATGTAAATTCCTATTTATAATAATGACAAGAAGTTTTTTATTAATAATTTCATCAACATTATGTTAATAATATCTTAAACATAATAAAATATTCATTTAAAAATTATACATTCATATAAGCAATTGTTTTAACCTAGATGTCAAGTTAACTAATTATTATTATAAACTGTAACGGATATAATAACAAACTCTAGGGTCGCGGTGTCCTGGTTGATAAGGGCGTCGTCTTCGTTACCAAAAAGTGGTGAGTTTGAATCCCGGCTTAGCCGAAGATCCGTCGTGTTCACTAATGGTGACTGGGGAGCGTAAAATATGTCGGGTCGCAATGTCCTCCCTGTTCCCATTACAAATTAATACCTCTGGGGGTGGTAGGAGCCAGGCTATGGGTCTTTGGTTTCAATCTATAAACTGGAATATTCAGATGGTGCTGCCATCTATGAGCCAAAATTCGTACTTCACCTTCGTATGAGGGTCCTCTATTCAAAAACGGAAGACGCTCTCTCTCTGACTTAATTCGCCTAGTCACTGACGGGCGGGCTTGGCGTTGCCAAGTGTCATCAGAAACAACAACAACATAACAAACTATAATAATATTATACGCTTGTTACTTTCAATTCCTTCTTACAGAGAATAATTTTATGTGCTCTATCTTCATTAAAACAAATGATAAACATAAATGATTTATTTATTTTAATTGGAATACTATAAAAAATAAAATTCTCAAAGAAGTATAGCAAATTAAACAAAATTTTATGTAAAATATTTTCTTCTGTATATCTTTCTAATGATTCAAATCAATTTTAAGTAGTGAATAAATGCTCATTTAATTTTACTCTACATTTGAAGTAAAAATTGCTTTCTAAAATTCTCTGTATGTTAGAAAAAAAAACATATTTATAAGTGTACTATATTTTTAATTTTGCACTTATTTTTACATGATTTCCCAACTTTTGTGCAGCTTTTCTTTAAATTATAAAAGACCAGTTACCAGTTATTTAATTAATGTTTTTCCCCTCTATTCAAATGTTCTTGAGTTTTATTCCCACCCTGAGGATGTGTTCGGAATACACTTTAAAATGTAGCTTGAAATAACCAAAAGAAACAATAGAATGGTAAGCAAACTAAACTATAACTTTAGTTTAAGTATATTTGAATTAAATAATAGCATATTTGCATGTGTTTTGTTAGCAGTAAAAAATGAATACATAATTTTCATAGAAAAATTACGATTTGAAAGAATTACGATGTTATTTGTTTAGCATTATTTCAAAGTTTGTTTTGCACAACAAAATAAAATATCACGTACAGATGAACTAAAATCAAGGAAAATGTGGTGTTGAAACTACATGAAAATTCCCTTTAGCTACGTAATTATTAAATAATGAATTAGGGGTTCTTTTCATCTGTGTTCCAGTACATTCATTACCTGTATGTGGGGTATGAAACGCATGCGTAAACACACACACTGGAATGAGTAAAGCAGCACTTTTCAAAAATAGAATTAAATTTTGTATTTCTACAATATTAAATCTAATAATAATTACTATTTTTAAAAAAATAATTATTTCTATTATTGAAAAAATTTTGAGTATGTAAAGAAAAAGGGTAATTCAGTGCCACATAAATATTACATTTATGTGATATTGTATAAATATAATATTTATACAATACCACATAAACATTACTTAAATATCTACTGCCAGAGGTTCTGGGCTTACAATAGTTTTAAAAAGGAAGAAAATATCATATTCCGATTCTTTAAACGAGGTTTGATTTGTCAGTTAACTGTCATATTTTGCACACGGGACCTACAGTTTAAAAGGGATTCCAAACCGCTAAAAAAATCCAAGACCATGTTGAGATTCGAACCCGGGAAGTGCTGAACTGAAAGCAAGAGCGCTAACCATTCGGCCATAACCTCTATTCTTCAAGTAAGAGAAGTTCGGAATGGAATTTTATGTAGTTTCGTTTTATTACACTATTACACTGAGGCGTGAACAATTATTTAAAAGGAGGTAGGTCATATCAGCGTGCATTATTGCTTAAATTAATTTCAAATACTGTAATCAAGTTTCGAAATGAAGCAGTTTCCTCAAGTTTAATAGTCGCTAACACCCTCACAAATTTTCATTCCATTTCGTGCAGCCGTTCTTGATTCAGCTCTGAACAAAACTCAGGAGACAAATAAAATAGGGATTTTATATACACAGATACGAGAGAGTACATAGAATGTTATTATGTAAGTCAAAGTTCTTAGGATAAAAATACTGAAACTCAGTCACACGTTTTCTGTGATGAAATAAATTATTGTCATAAAAACAGATTAAAAATACCTACATGACATTTATGCAATCAGCAATATAGCATAGAGTTCAAATGCTTGTCTCCATTCCCCAATAGATTCAATCAACATGTCAGAACTTCCAACATATATTAATTGGAATATTATATAATGCCTTTCTGACACATTATATTGTCTCACAACGTTCTATAACGGTTCACAAAGCTGGACATTACATTCATACAACGTCTCTAAGCAATTCACGTATAAAATTTACATATTTAATAAATTTGCTGATTTTTCAGATTATTTTAATTCTATATACAATTTCCCAAGAATATTTTAAGAAAATTTAAACAATTATTCATATAATATTAATTTATTAATAATTGTGCCTTCCTTAAATCATACAAAGTATGCATTATTTCTCAAGTATTTATTAAGTTTTGATTTGATTATTGAATTATATATATATATATATATATATATATATATATATATATATATATA
>JAPDSC010069610.1:0-11058 GCA_026290005.1 Latrodectus geometricus
ATATATATATATATATATATATATATTAATACTTTGAGATTACGGGCTATCAATTTTTTTATCGATTTAAGTCCCAAAAACGTTATACGCTTCGAAATTTTATACAACGGTCAAATGACGTGTTTGTCAGTTTAGACGGCCATTTCCTGAAATATAGTTGAATACAGAGTCATGGTTTTCTCGTTCTTTATATTCCAATAATTAAGAAATATTATTCAGTTAAGAGTTGTTAGGGCAATATTTTCAATTAAAAATAAAAATCTATTAGTTAATGCCATTGGGAGTTTTTATTTTTAGAGAGAAACTACAAGGTAAACAAGAAAGTTCTTGCTGTTTTTAATGGTTCAAAAGAACATAGCCTACAGAAAGCATAGTCTCTTCACAAAGTAATCACCAGTGGCATCCAGCACCTTCTCTCATCATATCTCTAGTTGAGCAATTGCCTTGCTATAAAAGTCAGAGGTTTGGACGTAAAAAAGACCGTGAGGGCTTGTCGCAAGTCTGGTCCATTAGTGAAGGATATTCCACGAAGATGATTGTCCAGGGAATGTAAAAGGTGCTAATTTAATGATGAAAATTCAGGTGAATATGAAGGTTGCCACAAAGTCTTCCAACCAAGTCACTATATGGTATTTTCGGCCACCCTCAAGAAATGTGACCTTGCGTTATCAGCCAAGAACAATTAACCCTTTCGATTAACCAATGCTGGCTCTCTGTGTTAAAATGCTTGTAGCACGCGTTCCAGTCGCATCGAGTACATGTCCGCAGAGACCGTTTGGTTCGTTGGTAGCAGGTCATAGCGAACCACTTGACGACTAGTCCAGCAGACACAAAACATAATCTTGGGTAGGCGCATAGTTGGTCCTGCGTTGTGCGCGACAGTATCCTGGGCTGACAACCTATGTTTAGGACGCTTGGGAATATCATACAGGACCCACGTTTCGTCACTAGTAAGCACTCAATTGGATATGGATGTGATACAGTGGTAAGAAAGCAACAATAAATAGGGTGCTGTTCGTTGTTGCATATAAACTTCCAACAGCTTCTGAGGAGTCCGCTTGCTGAGTTTGTACATCTTACCTAAGCGGTGCAGATGAAGTATAACCATTTAACCAGAAATATTAAATTGTCTGGTAAGTTAATCACACTTTTAACTACTGTAACGCTTCTTCATCCATTCGTTGTACTGCCTGAAACGCTGCTTCATCCAAGTCTTGTGATTGTCCATTGCGATCTTCATCCTAGAATGACCAATCTCTCGACCTGAATTTGTGAAACCAATGCTTTGCATCATTTTCATTCACAGCACTATCCCCAAACGCTTAACATATTCAGCAAGTTGATGCAGCAGCTGATAAGCCCACTTTGAAGTCGTAAAGCTAAAAACACCGAACGAGCTTCTTAGAAACTTCCATTTCTCTTCACTACTGTAAGAGTTACTATTGATAAATGTATGTGGTGGACTTGCTTTTATAATGACAGATGTTTCTTGTCTGACCGGTATCTCAGACACACCATAGACTAATTTGCATGCTTATTCTCATTGCATTCAATGGCAACTAGAAAATATCAAGAACCTTGTACCAAATATGAATCTTTAAACTCTTGTTCGTCATGATTTTTCGTAGTTGGAGTTCAGATTTTTGTGTAAAGCTTAACTATTTTTAAAAAATATAAAATAAGGCCTTAGTTTAAAAAAACACTTCATTTTTTTCTCAACTAAAATTGGCAATGTCTTATAAATAAACACTCGGATATATACGTGTGAATGATATCATTTATAGATATCTCTGAGTTTGAGATTAATAACAGAGCTTCTCAAAATATCGGATCATAGTACAAGTTGATTTTTATTCAATGAAGCACAATACTGTTTTTAATATTAAAAATTTATTTAAATGATTAAATGTGCATTATTATACATTGAAGTATATGTTCTTAAATATTATTTTCTATTGCGACTGAATATATATATTTTACTTAAGTATGTGATAAGTTTATTTTTAACATTTTAACTATTTTCAAGGGACTGTGTTCAATATACTGTATCAAAGTATTGTTATAATAATACTTCATTTTACTATTTTACTGTTCATTCATTTTTACTATCATTATACAAAATTAGATAGTATTTTAGGTTTTGCTTTCACAGTTCTTTTTATACCATGTATTTTTGAATATTTTTAACATGAAAATGGAGACATGATAACTAACATAGTAACTGATTTATGCATTACACTTTTATCACATTTAAATAAAATTACACTAAAAGAACATAGTGTAAAAAATTCTTTTTATTATGGATTAATTGTGGAAATATTTTAAAAGTCTACTTAAATTTATAAAACCATACGTTTGAGATACAATACATTGTTTTTAAAACTACAAAATAATCAATGTTTCACATTCCTTTTAAAAAAATCAAATTGTATGGACACACAAATATATTTTAAAAATAAAATAATTTGTGTGTGAGTTATTCCTGTAACAAAATAAAACAAAAAAAAATGTTTCCGAGCATTCTGCTTTCAATGTTTGATTTATAGAAATTGGGTTTTCTCTTTTGAAGTTAATCACTATTCAACAATTTAAATTATTCCATTGTATTATCGGGGAATGGACGATGATATATAAGGATCGGTTTGATATTTCAAACAAAGATTGACTTTAAAGACTAGTAACGAAAGACTTTCCATTCCAAGCAATTATTCTGATAAACTCTTAGTACATAATTAAATACACGTATAATTGGCTCGCTCAAGCTTGATGCACCAGAGTAATTAATCCGCAGATATCCTTTCAAGATTCTAGAAATTCATTATTCTAGAAAATGACACGGAATTAAAGTCTATTGCAGTGACCATTTGCCATAATGTATAATATGCTTGGTATTGTTGAAACATGCTTTATTATATAAAATGTACTTGCTTTTATCTGAAATTTGCGTAATAATAAGTATTTGAATCCACAAACTTATGATTTTTATACATAAAAGATTGTGGTTTCTATTACACATTTTAATAGATATTCTTGCATGATCTGAACACATGAATGATTTGAACATATTTTTGCCAAAAATATGCATGAAAATATTTAATAAAATATTGAGGTAATAGAACCTTTAAGAATATGAAAATATTAAGATCTTTTTTCTGCATGTGAAATTGATTAGATTTTAACCATGTTAATTCGTTTGGCTTTTTATTTAAATATTAAAATTTAAAATTACTCATATTAATTAGATAATCACTACACATCCACATACGTAAGTTTTTCCAATCAGTTTGAGTTAGTTGGTTTGTCATTAAACCAACACTATTTTCACAGGAGAATAAATTTATTCGTAACTTAAGGATTAAAGTGAATTCCAAACCCACATTGATTGAGTTTAAGTATTAAAACTAAGGCAAAGCCATTTCTCTTTTAATATGAAAAAAATTGAAAAGCTAGAATGTCTCAAATTTAGAAGGTAGTTCCTACTGCGTTTTCATAAAAACGATTTATCCGCGTTATTTTTCATTTATGTGTATACATCGCATTGAAATTTTCCAATTGAATTTCCAATTGATTGATTACAAAAACTAATTTACGGTTATGTATTAAATATTGTACTTTTGAACTTAACTTATATGACGAATTTTGCAGAAAATAATGCAGTTACACTCTATTAATACTTTAATAATGAAAAGGGGGATTTATAAACATCTTATCAATGGACATTATAACATCATGGGTATCAGCAGGATGGTATTACATGTATAACATCATGTATATATTGTATTTGTCTAGGTTAAGATGGAACCTGCTGTAACCGATTACAAAAATGGTGCTCTTACCATACAAAGAATAACATATAAATTAGTCAATAGTTCCCGAATAAGAACTATCAAGAAAATTAGGGACTGCGATACTTTGTTCTCTTGTCCAAAGGTAACTATACTTGAATCTGCAAAAGCCATCTACATAAGAGAACATGTGTATATTAAACTTTTGTAGTATTTATTATCGAAACTGAGTAGTGAATATGTTATTGAGAACCTAAGAAATTTTTCTTTACTTTAAATTTTACTCAGACTGTGGGCTATGACCAAGGCTCTGAAAAATAAAAACTCTGAAGTATCAACCCCTAACACATGCAGAAAACTAAAATGCTGCTTTTCATCTTCTGTTGCTCATCATTGAATGAGGTCAGTTCATAAAATTACCATTCAAAAGAGATGTAAAAATCACTTGGACACTCTGAAACCTTTCGCAAAATTTAAATGTGATATCGGGCTAAAAAGAAATCCTCATGAGATAGCTGTTTTAGTGCCTGATTCAGTCAAAATTCATTATACTGAAATGATCATTAGAAGTTACTATTTTTATAATATTGATGATAATATATAGAAGTTTGATGATAGCTCATAAAAAGGAAAATTGCCTAGCAAGGGAAGTAATTAAATTATCAATTTTGTCACTTCACCGTAACTATTATATGATTAGGTATATTAATCTCTCAGTAGAAATAAGCTGTCACGAATGAGTCCTTATTTAACCAAAAGTAATAAAGATCCGTGTAACATTTCTACTTTTTAATGTAGTTAATAAATTTAAGGAGTTGCAAAATATTTCACACTTAATTTAGAATCAGTTGTGATATGTGATTATGATTAATTTCTGAAAAAAATTTCTAAATTCCAAATAAATTTGTTTATTTACAAACACTAAAATGTGAATTTTTAAAATTATTTGGAAGAAATGTTTTTTCAAAATGAATATAGTGAAATGATTAATTAATTAAAGTCATTATAAAACACATATGCTTTTTAATACATATTTCGGTAACAAATAATGTGTGATATATAAATTTCCTATTCAATTAAGTAAAAAATAAGCAATATTTTATAGTTTTTTAAATTCAATGAATTTTAAAATAATTTCACAATCCGCTTATGTTTATTTTTTCAAATAAGAGCGAAACTATTCTAAATTATGAAAACAACTTATAGATAATAAATTATACTTTATCCCATAATACTCTTAAAATAGCTTCTTGGTCTTCTATTAGATCCACTGAATATTTTCAGTCTGTATTTTCCAGTTTCTTAATAAAATATTTACTAACATCATCATGTTGTGCATAATATTCTAATTATTTAAAATTATTGAAAGCTCTTTTGATCTTTCAATGTGTAATATCGTTAGGATTTTTTTTCATAAATGTTATTGTGCCATAAATATATTAAGACTTTGTGTATTGCAAGAGAAGAAATCCAAAATAACTTTCTTGCACTCAGCACTAATATATAATTTCTTGCACTAATCTATAATGTAGAGAATTAAGCTGAGAAAGATTCCTCTAAGGTGTATTTGAGAATCTTGGTAAGCAATTTATTGGGAAAAAGGCCTCATATTCATTTCCAGAAGGTAGCAAGATCAATTTCCCATTCTGTTGAAAGTGTTGCTGAGAGGTCCTATTTATTCAATGGATTCGTAGGTAATATCCTTCCCTTTGTGCAGTATGATGTCGAATAGAGAGAGACAACTCAGATGTAGATTTCGTCACTTGACCAACGTGAAAATTTTAAAAGTTATTTGATTATGTTTAACAGCTTCGACAGAAATAGCATCAACAAACGTATCTCTATGACCAAATCATCTTAAGAAGATGGGTAAAAGTGGGTTCTGATAATGTAATTTTGGCTTATATTTTCTGTTTAATTTACTGTTAACTGATGGCTTATTTTTTCTGTTTAATTGTAAAATTCTTGAAAATATTTTGAATAATGATATTTTAAAAATCATGAGTTTTAGAACTCACTTGACAAATGCAAATACTAGGTGTAATCAGACAAGGTGAGTCAATTACGAATTGGTACGAGTAAGAATTTTAGGTAGCCAGTCACTTTAATGTAAGGTTTAACATTACACATCTCATGTAACCTTTAATTGAAAACTATATCAATTTAATTGTTTACTCTTTGAGCGCTTTTATTTAAATACAACGAAAAACATTTTCACTCAAAATAACATTTTCATCTTGATTTATTATACAGAATATTTCATTCCTTATTCTTAGAAAAACCTGTTCTTTTAGAATTCGATATAGTTTCTAAATCTATCACGACTTTCGAAGAATCTTTTCCTGAAATAACTTAATCTACAATTTTCTAAGAATCTTCTAAAAATAACAGTTTCGATTAATGTATATAAGAGCATAGTTATCAAATTTGTTAAAATGAGTTTTTTCTCACGTGTATAGATTAAGACAAAAGTATTTGTGTTTCTATACATATATTTTTCTAAAGTACACCTGATCTTTTCATTCAGTTTGCTATTATTTAAATTTTATTTGAGATTCAGCCAATGAGTAGTTCCACCATATTTTCCTTTGCGCATTGGTTATGACTAAAGAGAAATATACCATATATTTTTTACTTAACTTTAAATATTGAACGAAGTTGTGGCATATAAATATTTCCTTATGAGAGAAAGAAACGTTTGTTTTCTACATCACGTTAAATATAAAGTAGCTATCGATTTATTTAAGTGAGACTTTTTAACAGTGATCTTGTTTGTGTCACGATCAGTTTATATATAGATTTGGAAGGGAAACTTTTCTAAAGACAGTCACCTGAAATCGTGTGCGTACATTTTTCTTTTATTTATTTTAATATAGAATAATTATCTGTTGAAAATGATATTAAATTTTGTTATCTTATGATTTGAAATGACTTTGATATGTTGTTTTAAGAATTTTATATTTATATATACGTTGATAAGATAAAAAAAAAACAGTAAGATTTTTTTTATATTAAATAAGTAAATATATTTATGAATGGATTTTTTTCCTTAAGAAAGATTAAGTTTATATTGTATAGATCAAATTTTAAATAAAAATAGAAGCTAACAAAATACATAATATATTTTCCATTAAGGATGGATAAATTTGTTTTGCAAAAACTACACACATAATTAACAAAAACTTTCAGATTTATTCATAAAAAGTGTTTCTTTTATTTTTCGATTAAGAAATATGATTGAAAAGTTTATGAAATATATTTTAATTGATTCTTTTTATTTATTTAATGTGGGCTTAGCATTTTATCAAAGAGTTCCTAACATGTCCGCTATAACCTAACCACCATCCAATTTTTCATATATCAAAATTGCGACACATTTTATGAAATCTGAAAAATAATTGGCATACTAGAAAAATTGAATATATTTCAAAAAAATTAAATAAGTAAAAACTTCAGTACACTGCCGATATGGCAAATTAAAGAGCTTGATTTGCTTAAGACTTAATTTTAAAAGCAAAATATTTTAATAAAAAAGAATCTCTCAATGTAAGAAACAAATATTATTTTGATATGATATTGTTAAAATGAAAAAACTACATTTAAATAACAATTTTGCATAGTACATACAGTAATTTTAAAAATTTTGATAATAACTTAGGAGTGATTTTTGAAAAATTTCTCATAAATTAGATATCAAATGAAATTGCAGTAAATTTATATTTATTGTATTTCAAAATAGTTATTACTTAGATTGTTATGGCACACAGAATGGGCCAAATTTATATATATATATATATATATATATATATATATATATATATATATGTATACTTTTCTAAATTATCTAATAAAATTCAAATATTTTTTTTTATAATTTAATATAAAACTAACGAATATTGAGTTGATTTATATGTCTCTCTGTGGTCACTTTTGCAAATTAAAGGTAAATTCACCGGAAATAATTCTCTAAAGTGATAATATAATACTTTTTATATCTAGGAAACTCAGAAGATGGTATAAAAAATGTGCTTTTGCATTATTTTGTTAAAAAAGCATTTCACAGGCATTGAATATACGACACAACCACTGGCCTTAACATGACAGAAGTATACCGATCGTCATCTAAATTATCATTGATACGAATTGTATATGCTTGTATTATGAGCCCAATGGCTGCCTATACCATCACACCAAGTGCAAGAATCGAATGCAACCATTAGAAGAGCGTTCGAACCATCAGACATGCATACTGCCATTAGAATGTTGCATGCAGAACCGAGATTCGTATGAAAAGATGGCTTTGTGCAGCTTTTAATCTCAGCTTTATTTTTGAGAGCACCAGAAGCCAAGTCAATTTCTATATTGAATTATCAACAAAAGTCTAATTAATGGTTGTCATGTTGAACATCGATTTGTTCCAAATATTATCGCATTGAACAGATATTGGACGTGTTTTAAATAAGTCCTTTTTCTGATTAATAGTCCGTAATGTGGTTTTTCGATTTTGTGCAAGGCCTATCTCACAATATGTCTGTTCGGTAAAAGTGAGCATTACAACCAGCGGGGCGACATTTGGTAATTATTTTTCCGCAAAACTGAGGATGAACTAGGTATTGCAATTCTGTAAGCAATTCTAATTTTTGGTTCTTTTTAAAGCATAACAACCATTTAAGAACTTCAAAAAAAAAAAAAAAAAAAAAATAGCAGCATTTCTAAGTAATTAATTCTAACGACATATAAGAAAGTCAGTAATCGCATTAAGAATTGATTTAAATTTCTTTTGAAAATATTTTAAATAAAAATCAAAAGAAATATGCTACAAGAAAGAAATTGACATGTCTGAAATTATGTAACATAAATTATAAACTAAAAAAATTATTTTATCAATTTAATTAAAATTTTATTTAATAATATCTATTTAATAAATAAAATGATCAATTTGAGAATTGGTAAATAGACAGTTGTGATTAAATTTCTGTTTAGTAAATATTATATTATTGGATCAATTTTTTTAGATAAAATTCTACAAAAGTTATTAGAAGGTAAAAGATGCTTTCAAATTTCATTTAATGATTATTTAATAAAAATGATTGGTACGTATTATACCACCCACTAGTTCCTGGAAAAATATGTCTTCAAATGATGCGATTTAGCACTATATAAATTGAAAATGAAGCTCTTATATACTTGTTTTGATGAAAATATTAAATTACTTCTCTATTTTTTCCTTTACATTTTGGAAAAAATTGTTTAAAATTCGCAAAGACTTGACGATATACATTTTATCGATTATAGTCGGTAGAATCTAATGTAAATTTTTAAAATTATCAGTTTACGTGTAATTTAATTTCTAAATTTTAAGATAAGATAGATAGGTGATAAATTTAATGCAAGAATTCTGGCACAAAATGTAAAAACTCTCATTAAAAACAAGAACGTTCATTTAATTAATCCAACTGCAAAATAATAAGAAAATATTACAGAAATGATCATCTACAACCTTGTATTGGAATGATTTGGAAGTTTTAATTACAATTGAGAAAATTTATTTTTTAAAATATAGTCAAATATGTTTTTAATATAGTATTATGAATTAAATAAAACTCTTATCCTCATTTTTCTGCATGATATTCAAGTAAGCTCGAATTTCGCAAACAAAAGCTTTCAACATTCAATGTAAAAATAAAAATTCAAATGATGCAAATGTAAATTATAAATCTCGTTAAGTAA
Source organism: Latrodectus geometricus (assembly GCA_026290005.1). Taxonomy (NCBI): domain Eukaryota; kingdom Metazoa; phylum Arthropoda; class Arachnida; order Araneae; family Theridiidae; genus Latrodectus; species Latrodectus geometricus. The sequence goes on from JAPDSC010069610.1 coordinate 9,516, forward strand.
CTATAGTTACTTACTTCGTAGGAAGAAATAAATTATCTTAGGTAACTATTAAATCCTTTTCAATTCAAATAAGTAAAATCCTATCTTAACGTACGTTGATATTTTGCGTTTATTGAAGTTTAGTAAAAACTCTTTCATTTTTTTTATGTACTGTTATTAATCCTTTAATATTTGCCTCAAATTGTACTGTAATTAATTGCTATATATAATTAATTATCCAAGAGCAAATTTTCCAATATAGTAATTATTATTTTAAAATAATCCTATTCACTGAGATCTTATTCATCACTATTAGATTATTATTGAAAAGAAATTTTTCACAGTAGAAATTATATGTTGGTTTGCGTGAATCCAAGTTTTATTTCAGTTAAATTATTTAATTACAAATTTTGCATAATTTTTAAAATTGTTTTATATTTGATGAATTAATTTCTGATGACTAATTTTTAACTGCATTTGCCAATGTAGTCAGAGTTCCACAATGATTAATATTACAAATCTTCATTCCTTGTATTTAATCTTAAATTTGAATTAAATATATAGACGTTGAACAATACTGCAATACCTTTAAATGTGTGTGAGAGGCTTAAAAATATAATTTCAGTATAATTCATATCAAATTTTTATCTTCTTATCACCTATAAAATCTCTAAAGAATGATTCTGATGAGCGAATTTGTTCTGAACTTATTTAAAACAGGTTTAAACAAAAGACTCGGGAATATAATTTCAGAATATTGTGTATTTTAACAAGAATTCAATTGTAAAAAAATAAAAATCTTAAGCAAATTTTTATATAGTTTAAAAATTAACCTATAAAAATTTATTAACGCACGAATTGCTTAAAAATTAAATTTAAAGAATAAATGTTTTTCATCAAAGATACAATAAAAATATGGAAACAAAAATGATTCGTTAATAATAATAAAATATCATTTCACTTGAAACAAATCTGATGGTATAAGCCTATTAATACTTATACTCTGTAAAATAAAACGAAAGCATCAAAATATCTTTTCATGAAACTAAAAATACAGCCTGTCACAACTACACGGGTGCACCTTTGATTTTATCTTAAACAAATAATCAGCAAAATAATTGACATGTGATCTTTGCCGTTCTATACAGCAATTACTGAAATTTTGAAGAAAGTATTTATCAATTTTGCTAACCTATTAAGAATGACAATTAAGGATTTCTGAGAAAAACAACCTAGATAAATTTTAAAAATTTTAACTGAATAATTGTTTTTCAAATTTTAACATTTTATTGAACATTTCTTATGATAGATTTGAGTTATTTGTAACTACTGACCTTTCAAAATGCCGGAATAATAAATGTTATTTTTTTTCAATAAATATATTATTTATAAGATTTTCATAATGAATGAAAATACATGGTTTTCAGAAAAAATTAAAATATTAATCACTCCAATTTTGTCATTATTTATAAAAAATTATTATAAGAAAATTTTATTTTCTAAGGGAAAAATAATTTTTTAACCGACTCAGCGTCCGCGACGTATCTGTTACGTCGCAATAAAC
>JAPDSC010069611.1:0-12789 GCA_026290005.1 Latrodectus geometricus
TATATATATAAATAAACGTTTTTCCTTTAATTAAATGTTGAATGTTATCTTTATAGAGAATAATTTTTTCTAATTTAAATAAAACAATTTTAATTTTCTGTTTGAGCTAGGGAAAATAGGAAGTGGTGCTATTCATTGCAAAATTAATTATGCTACTTCATGAAATATAGTTTAAGATAAATTGCAAAGCAAATAAAAATACGACAATAATTTTTCTTCTACAAAAAAGACGGTATTGTTTCGTTCTAACGAAACTGTGTATGAAAAATAGAAACAACGAAATTTTGCTTGATACAAATAGTTATTTATTTGAATTTAATTAAATTACTTATAGGATGCTGGTTGAAAGTAGAAAATGCTTACGAGAAAATTTAGTATTATGTATATCAGAAATGTAAATAAAGTATCGTTTATGGATACATTTATTTTTGTATAATAATTGTGTGATTAAAATATTATTGTATTTTTAATCTACGTAAATTACCTGATATATTTGTAAATAACAATATTGAACATATGCTGATTTTAAGCATTTGTTACCTTTTGAAAACTACTTTTGAAACATTTACTATGAATATATGTTACCTTTTTAAAACATGTAACCAAAGTACATTTAAACATAAATAAATAGAATTTAAAAATCCAATTTTATCAATATAGGTTCAAATTTATTTCCTTTTCGTAAGTATAAGATAAAAACTGAGAATGTATTCAGAAAATTGCATCGAAATAAATCTTGTATTGACAATGTAGAAAAATATTTTTTAAAAATAATTACTTACTGGTTGTTGATAAGCATATATTCAAATTACTGCTAAATACATACGCTAATATAAAAAAATAGCCTTTCAGACACAAGAGTTTATTTTTCTACTATACATTTTTCTGTGGTATAAATTACAGAAATAATGTAAGTGTTTATGTAGCCAAGAGCAAACACTAATTTTATTTATAGAATATTGCTATTATATTTTGTATTTAATGCATAAAAATAAAATATTAGTCATATGAAATAAGATTATCTTGAATTAAAACAAATTAAATTGCATTTTAATATGAGTTAAAAAATCAAATATTTTATTTTTTAACGTTAAATTATTTTCAATTTTGTAAGTTAAATATATAGATATCTATATAAACAACGAAAGCATTCATGTTTTCAAATTTGCAACCAATCGCTGAGCAAAAAAGTATTTGTTTTGGGAACATTAAAAATAATACCTTGTCTTGTTTTTCGATATGAATCTATATTCTTAGATAGTTTAATTAGAGTCAAAATAATCATGCATTTTGAAAAATTTACATTATTATTTACTATTACGTGTATGAAGTTTAAGTACAGTCAAATTCTTTTTAAATTTTAATTCTTGATGACATCTAATAGGGAATTATTATATGATAAACGTATCAAAAGATGTGAAATAATTGTTCATTTAAAACATTTTATGCTAGTTTTTAAGATATTTATTTATTATAAGAACTTTAAAGTTCTGTTTCAACTTCAAACAGATTGTTCTATTTCATCTTCAATAAAAATCTATTAACAGTATATAAAAAATTAAAAAAACAACATTTAAAAGATTTCTTATGAATCCCCAAAATAAATAAATTTCGTTAGATATCATCGAGTTCTTTTCTGTAGTGATGGTTGGTGTTTACCAAATATTAAATAATATCACTGTCACTGTAATAATGAAATACTTTTGAAACAATGACCTATACACCTAAGTCTGTTTTTACACGGTCTTTTTGTACACGGTTTTGATATAACACGGTTTGAAAATTGAATATTTTTAATTTTTTTACACGATTTTATTCCATTTAGCACGATTTGAAATTTTATGTACTTAAATTTTTTTTGTCAAATTTAATTTTTGCGAAGTATGTTCATATCACAAAAAAGTATTTATGAAAGAAAAAAGTCTGAAACCATCGATAGTATCGATAGTTTGCGAACACTAGCTTAAAGATTTAAGTGAATTCCCCTTTAGCACGTACAAACAAGTAGGGGAATTCCCTTTATGTGCATACAATAAAATTTACTGGTCAGAGCAATTGAAACGTGTTAATATTTTGTGAACTGTCAATGCAATAAGACGTGTTTGGTAAAGAAATTTTTTGCAGGCAAATTTGATTTTCCATTAAATTTAATTTTAACGCATTAAGATAAAAGGTAAGCCAAAAAATATTTTGTATTTATTCAGTTATTTACGAATAACTGATGACGACAGCAATTAAATTTATGTTGTTGTATTTATGATTATCACTTATTCTATTTTATTTTATTTTTTACCTTAAAAATTGAATAACCTATTCTTTTCGTTCACAACATAGTCTTTTAGTTCCTGAACTTGATATACATTTAATTTATATTACTTTTAAGATTAGAGTGCATATCTTTTTTATCATTAATTACTATGCTTGTGAAAATAAGCATTATATATTTGATTTAATAAAATAAACATGAATTCTTGTTCTTAAAAATTCTTGTTTTTCACTAATTTTAATAGGTTTTAGAGATTAGGAACAAATCACCCATTTTTGTATAAGATCCATGTCTTTTTTTACACGTTTTTTTTTACACGGCTTCTTCTGGAACCAATCTACCGTGTAAAAACAGACTTAGGTGTAATTTAAATATTTATATAAAAAATTTGAGGAAATTTTTGGATATAATGACACTCAAAAGCATGATGGAATTTTATTTCTTATGTCTTGTAAGTTAGTCATAATTTTAAATCAAACAAAAAGTTAATGTTATCCAAAATGTCTGAATATAGTATTAATCAAAAGAAATAATCCTTTATTTGTTGATGAAAATGGAATAAAACCTATCTTATGTTGTTTACTCAAAATTACTAGTAACTCAGAAATAAATGCAATTAAAGTTTCCTATTTCTCACAAAAATTGTCATAAAGAATGATTTACTGCAATACATAAGTTTAAATAAATTACATGAAACACATTGCTTACAGTTATTACAAATATCAAATCTTCTGTGTTAATATTTTATGTTTAAAATTTTCAAATTTCGTTTCATTGCAAATTTATTGTTCGAAACATTATGATTTTGTAATATATGTGGTAAAATAATCAAGGAAAAAACCAAGTTTATTTTATGAAATATATTTTTAATGTACATCAACTTACGTTATTTTTGGATAATTATTACAAATAACATAATACAGGAATCTCAATAATTTAAAAAAAATATTACTGCAACATTTTATTGACAAGAAAGTTCCTATGAAATTTGAAAGGGAAATCGCAAACTAATTTAAAGTCTTATATTTTAAACATTAAATAAATGAGATCTTGTTGTAGTGTACTTACTGATTCTAAATTATCAGTTTTTAAATTATTATAACAATGAATAAAATAACTTATATTAATTCCCTATTTTGCTGGTAAATAATTGTACATTTTTATTACATGTACAACTATTCAATTTTAATAATACGAACAAAAATAATTTCATATTTGGATCGAAATTTTATAATATCGGATTTTTGTATAACTTTATTTTTTAGAAATTATTTTTATGAATAATTTAAATGTTTTAATATCTTTGCTTAAATTATTTTAAATAGTAGAAGATTAGCATCTAAATTTCATTTTTTGATTAAATCAAAATCATAATTTTACAATAAAGGTATGCTTAAAGTGATCTTAAGGTAAGTATCCCATTTATGAAGACAATTTCTAATTAAACATATATTTCGATGCTGTATATTTTTCTTTTCAGCTAGATAAGTTTAAAAGTTTTAGGAAAGAAATCACGAATATTTACTATACCGATTGAAATTATACCAGTTAAAAATTTATGAGCAGTTAAAAGGATAATATGAGTACCATAATGTCTATTAAATAAATTAATTTTAAGTTGAGTTATGTTTGAAAATATGGAATAATATGTTATCAATTTAAATCTTACAATATAATTTGAAATGTGAATTAATGTTCATTCTACATTCCCTCTGAGCATGTTTATTAAACTAATTTCAAGGTGTATAAATCTAATTAAAGTTCAGGTATATTTGCATAATCTATGGTAATCATTTTATCATAATTGTAATATATGCGTTCATTTAATACTTAAAATTTTGACTTGTGCTTCAATGGTATTTCTATACAAATCGAAAATGAGCTTAGCATTAAATATATAATCATTAGAATCTCTTTTTAAAACTGCTTTTTAAATTGCGAATGGGAAGTTTTATATCAATAGAGAAAATCTTAATTCAAAGAATTAAAGTAAAATAAATAATTCCTTTTCAAATTCTTAAGATATGAACCTTTTCCAAAACATGGGACTAAGACTATTTACCATGAATTTAAAAAAGTGATGTTGATAATGTAAAAAGTTCTTGTGATTTGCATTTCTATTTAATCACCGCTATTCATTCGGAAAAAAATTTCTAAATAATGTCTGAAATCAACCTTAATTTTTCGTAATTGTTGGAATAAGTTTAGTCATTCTAATCAAATAGTCATAAAAATGTGAAGTTCAAAGTACTAGAACAAACATGACTCAGTCAAATAACTCAAATGACATATTTAAATAACGTTTTGAAATGTACCATAAAAATACAAGGGAGTAAACACTTATTTTTTCATAATTTTTAACATCAATTTATATATCTTCTCTTTTTTCATACTATAAAAACTCGTATTGTAGTTTTTACAATTATTTTTAATTCTCATTTTTAAATTAAACTTATTTTTGTAATTTGTTTGGCATGTTGTCTTGTTGGCAAATCAGAAATTTACGTAACATTATTTTTCAAAAAGTTCAGGCTTAATTTTTTATATTCAAAATAGTTTCACCACTTTACAAGATCTAAAATTGTTTTAAACATCATGTAATTGTAGTTTTTATTAAATTTCAGTTTATCATTTGTGATAATTTTACTTATTCATTTTTTAAAGTAAAATCTAAATTTATACAACAAATGAATTTCTTGTATTCATTTTTGATTAACTGGAGGCTAGAATAACGACAAGGTAAACAAAAAATATCCTTTACTGAATATCAAAATTGCAGAATTTGAAAAATATGTATAAAAGAAGGTTACTTATGTATAAAAGAAGGCACCGTTGGGAGAGATTGCGATGGTGTCGTCAACGAGCCACTTGGACGATTGAATGGCAGAATATGGTGTTCAGCGACGAGTCTGGGTTCTGTTTGACTAATGATAGTCACCGGGTGAGAGTCTGGAGGCGTGGGGGAGATAGAGCTAATTCGACTACTATTGTTGAACACCATACCGCTCGTTAACGTGGAATAATGGTTTGGGGTGCAATCATATATGATAGCAGATCACCCTTAGTACGCATCAGAGGCACATTGAAGTCACGATGATACGTTGACGAGGTGCTGCAACCTTACCGTCAGCAGCTGCAAGATAGTATTTTCTAGCAGGATAACGCAAAATTGCACATGACACTAATCAGCAGACAAGCCTTGCAGAATATCCAGTTGCTTAATTTGCCTGCGATGTCTCATGATCTTTCCTTGATAGAGCATATCTGGGATGGCATTAGACGTCGTTTGTCTGTTATACCCCAGCCTCCATCGGAGGATGAACTGTGGAGAATGGTTCAGGCCATATGGGCTTCTATCCCCCATGTTAATTGACTTGTCAGCATGTTAATTGACTCTCTACCTTGCAGAGTGTCTGCTTGTATCGCCGCGAGAGGCGACCATACTACTTATTGATTTTCTGCATATTTCGTCAATGTATATAAATTTATCTTTTTGTAAATAACACCACTTATTTATATATGCATGCCCTATCTGCGTATAAATTTTTATCACATTCTATCCAATATTTTATGGTGTTGCATTTCCTATGTCAGTAAGTGTATATGATCGAGATATATGCCCAACTTTTATCCAAAGCCGTTGGCTAACCAATATGATAATGTAAAATGCATGTTGGTAATACAAGTTCTCAATGTTGCTTTCAGCATAATACCGTATTAAAAATAATAATATCATATCATTTGAAATTATGACGAAAGAATCCGGCATCGTGTTTATCATATTACTGGAAGAACTCTTGTTGTGTATTGTTTTTACTCATCCCCTTGATGCAGGAAAGTCTACAGCAAGTCCAAAGGCCATCTCGTCTAAGAAGAATTTTCTATTTCTGAATTATGGATAACATGCTGCTTCACTTGAACAAGGAACCACGATTGTTGAAGTCTGAATAAACCTTAAGTAGAGCCCTCGTAATTTAAAAGCAGACTCTTCGACATGGACTGCTATCCCCAGAGGTATCATTTAACACGAAGACTATTGTAATTACGACATGTTTAAAGTACCTCTGCCTCCATTAGAGAATAAAATGTATTTTCGGTTGGGGTAGGGCTCGAATTCATAACCTTCCAGTAAGACAAAAATTGCCCGAACCAACCAATCCACCGAGACCATGATTTTTGTTCTATTTATACTCTAATATTTATTTTGCAGAAGATCGCATTTTTTGAAATGAGTTATGTACAGATATCAAGTTAACATTTTTTTCTTCTGCTCATTAATAATTTGAGGATTCCTGCAGAGAACTTTGTGTCACTGCCAAGAATTCATTGATTCCCTTGTTCTGCTAAAAGTCATGGAATTTCAAGGAACATCATAAACAATTTGTAGTAGCAAAAACGCAGACGTGGTTAATTACAACTCAAATTTGAACAAAATTAGATACGTTATTGTATTCTATCTTCTTGGGAAAATATTTTTCTTATCAAAAAGTAACATTCAAATAATTTTATTTCATTAATTGTTTAGCAGCTAAGTTATCCTTTTAACTTATCAAAATATTTGTAACTTTTAGTCAACCTTTCCTTCAAAATATTTAATATTAAAAATTTAATTTATTAGTAAGTTAATAGAAACATAAAAAATACAGTTATACAAATGTTATTTTTGTTAAATCTACTGTAAATTTGATTTAACAAAAATAACATAAAAATAATTAAATAAATGAAGATGGTATCTTGATTTTTCTTTTATGAATATTGTTGATTTGAGATAGCAAAATTAAGAAAATGTTTGAAGAAATTTGATGAATACTTTATACTCCAGGTAAATCTACTTATATTTGTGTAAGTTTTTTTTAAACGGCCTTGTAATTTGTTATGTTATACAAAATTGTGTGTAATTTGTATTGATTATTCTCCAAATTTGCAACAAGAATTATTTTTCTTAATGACTCATCATTTCAACTACAATGGTATATGATTGGTTATCTTATCTATTTTAACAAAATACACTATTTTTAAATTCATCTTCTGTCTTAACCCAAAAAATGTTGCATCAAAAGTTTGTTTAAAGATAAATTTGAGTTTTGTTTTATATTCTTAACTGTTTATAAATGCTTAATTTATTACTGTTTTAGATATATTTATAAGTTAAATGTAAGTGTTTTAATATTTAACTATTTGTTAACTGAGAACAATATGAATAGAAAATTCATAAATTTTTAAATTTAATGTAATTATAAACTTCTTATTTTTGCAAAGTTTCTTTCATTATTTTTTTTTCATTCAAATAACACTAATCTTGTTTAAGTTAGATAAAAGTGATTCCTCAGATAATGATAAAATTTAAGCTTCAGTGCATTGTTAAACAATTTATTTGATTCAAAGACAGTTTTTGCAACAGTTGTTTGTATACATAAATAGGTATGTTGAAAGATTCCATTCTAATGTGTTTCTTTCAGTAAATCTTTATTGTAAAATAAACATTTTTGAAAAATTTTATAAGAAATAAATCGAAAAAACATTAACCATTTGTTACAGCTTTTATATACTTCCATAATGTTTTATTCTTAATTAAATAAGTTATTATTTTTTATTATCATTAGAAATATTAAAAAAAATATAAAATAGTTTTAATTTCATTTAAATACCCGTGTAAAAATAAATAATTGTTTGATTTAATAAATGAATAAAAATAATACCGAAATATCGGATATTTATTTGTAATTCACTTATGTAATTATTCTGCATTAAAGCATCAACAGTCTAAAGATTTTCATAGTTATTGTGACATAGCTGTCATGGTGAAATTTCATTAGATTTTGTCGAACATCGCAATTAAAAGACCACATTTTGCTATTACACTATGAGATAAATATCTGAATCAAATGGAAGAAATTAGGTTAATCTGCGCTTTAGGTCCCCTACTTCGCCAACTCATAAATTTGATGCATTTTCTCGCACCTGCTCATTAATTACTCGTTTGTTTTAGCCTTTTCATTGGTCACTAATTAAATTTCATTTTGAAATAAAGGTAGAATTTTCGCCATGGCATCGGTGTTTATGAAAACGTGCCAAGGAGGGGACCTAAAGCGCATTTTCACCAGAAATTAATATATGTTTTGTTGAAAATTTTTAACATATATTTAAACAGTTTTAAATTTAAAGTATATATTGAAATAAGTCCTAAAATGGTAAATAGCTTTAGCTATTAAGTCTGCTACTTATAAATCAAACTCACTTTTAATTTGAAGATATACATTTCAAAATTATAAATACATGCTTACACAAACAATATTTTTTACTTTATACTAATATACAAAACAAATATATATTTGAAAAATCTGCAAAAAATGGCTTTTAGTTTGTAAAATACATTAAAATACTTTTAAATAAATTTATATATTTACTTACTTCTTACTTTTCCGATTAGTACACATTGTTCTAATAGAAAATCATAATAGCGCATATTCAGCAATCATTATATTTAAATTATTGATTTTGTAGACTTACATTTCTACCAAAAACATTTGATATTATTACAACATAAACTGATGAAACATTTTGCACAATCACAACAAAAATCTAAAAACTGGAAACATTTCAGAATGAAGGAGTCCAATATGTTTCATAAATTTATGATGCTATGTTTCTCTAAATAAAGCATTGTTTGCATAATTATATTTGTAATGTATTATATTATACAAAAGACACTGTTTACATAATTATATTTGAAGATTACTTGCCTATGAAAATAAGTTTCATAAAGTTTTATAAAAACGTATCAACACATAAATTCCTTTTAACAGCTAAAATATTGTTTGTGAATAACACCTTAGAAAATAAATGTACCTAAAGCCATTTTCAATTATATTGCAAAACCTTTTTTTTCTTTTTTTTTAAAAAAATAAAGAACGTTAAAAGTTCTCCACATAAGTTGGTTGTAAATATTTACATGAATACGATTCTTTCAAGAAATGAAAAGGGCTGAATATACAATATTTTTCATTAACATTTGCATTGGACTTAAAATGCCTTAAAAGATATATATATATTTATCTCTCAACTGTTTATTATTCTTTATAAGCTAAAATGACTTTCGTACATACATACAGTTGGTTTTTAATTTTAGGTATTAATTAAAAAGTCAAAATGACATAAAGTTTTATTCCTAAGATAACTTTATTCGAAGGAATCACTTCACATATACTTTAAACTAGCATGTCATCATCTTTGCAAAATTTTTCCAAGGAATCCTTATAGTTGCAATATTTTCTTTGAGTTTTAGTCATTTATGCAAGAGAGTATTTGCATTGCACTCCTTAAAGATTAAGTTTCAACTAAAAAAAATTGCTATCGACATTATAATTTTGGCTTTGCTCTAAACTATATGATGCTATTTTTTATGATTATTATTTTTGTTAAAGAATAGTATTATTCGATAATATTAGAATACTTAAGGAAAATATATTAAGAAAATTGAGTTTTGAAGAACCTATGGCAAAGTTAAAGGATAATAATTTCATAAATAAAACGAATTTTTCAAATATGTGGCTTAAGGTATTGTATATATTAACATAATAAATTGCCATAAAATTTATTATATTTGTATATAATTATATTAGTTAAAATACCTATAAATAATTAGTTTATTTAATATACTGAGAATCGCAATGAAAACTAAACATTTAAGCTGATGAAAGGATGTTTAATGGATGTTTTGATGATGAAGGGATTTTATTTTTTTATAATAAACTTCTATATTTACATTACTCTCTTGTTTACATTAGTAAAAGTTCAAATTTATAACCAAAGTTGAGAATTTTAAACTGTAAACAATGTACCATAATGTTCATAATCCAAATTCTGCCAATCACAGTAATATATAGTGTCTACAAGGGTGCATGAAAAATATTACTATTTATAGCATGATGTGTGTTTTTCTATCGAATAATGAATATATACTTAGCCTTGTCTTGCAATGAAATTCTGTTCTTTAGAAATTAATTTCAAATGTTTTCTTTTCCTGAATCTGTAAGGAATTTTAAGGACACAAATCACTTTTATTGCGGTAACTTAACATTTCAAGTTGCTTTAAGGCATTGCTATGGTGAGTAATAATATAATGTGTTTTTAGATTTTAAGTTCTTCAGTTGTTCTGTTAATAGTGATTGACATTATTTACCATTTTTTCCAAAAGAACAAATAATTATAGTTGAGAAACTTTATTTGCTTGCATAGAAATCATAAAATCATCTCTCTGCTTGAGTAGCAGATAGTACTGTCTTTCTTTAAAGAAATTAAATCATGAAAAATATTATGTCATTTATAAATAATTCAACTGTACATTTTCTATTTTTTAAGATATAATTTTATAAATTTTCCACATGATAATGCCAATTTTTCTAAAATATTATGAATGTTTTCCTCAGAAGGAATTCTTTTGCTTCTTTTTGAAATTCCAAAAGATGATAGCAATTCTTACATTATCTCATGTTATTTTATTATCTGTAGAATGTTCTGAGTTCTACCATTTAAAAGAAATATATTTGAGAGAAAATTCTGAAGTTGAACGTACTTTTTATACAGTGATGATGCTTACATTCAATTCAAAGTGGCATATATTACCCATAGCATTAATCGCAATTGTTAAAAAGATAAAATCTCTGAAATACCTTTCTATTTTTTTTTCTCTATAACGCCTAGACGCATGGGTTTCACATTTACATAGTCCAAAAAATCAGAATTGATGGCATTTTTGTTCAGAGGATCTACTGTGGTTGTAACCAAAATGTAGGGTCTTTGTATCTTAAAAGCTTTGATAAAATAGAAGACTTTGCATACCAAGGAATCACTTCACTAGGAGGATTTTGTGGGGACGACACTACCCACCATTAAGCATATTTTAAGTGCCTCACCTTTTTATTATTCTGCAGTTTCATTTGAATTTCCTTTTAAAGTGTGTAAAAGCAACAGTGATTATATAACTTGATGACGGAATTTCACTATTTAGTTGATATTGCGGAAAAGGAATTAAATTTTTATATTTAAATCTCTGGTATATTTTGAAGTAATCATCTATTTATTCTTTTTACAATGACATAAGTAAAATACTGATTACTTTAAATGCTTGAAAATTGAAATAATAAGAAATTTAGAATAAATTTTGCAGTTTTATCAAGAAATTATTTGTCATCAAGTGTTAATGCGAATTAGATAAAAAAAAATATAAGATTATTTTTATTGGCTGTTAATGCTATTCTTAGCTTTATAAAAATTTATTTACATAAATGAAATAGTAATAAGTTTTAATAAATTTAAATTTATTGATTATTAGAATAATTAATTCTTTTATCAATTCAATAGCTTAAAAATTATAGATATTTAAAATTTTCTTTGACACTGCTGAATAAGAATAAAAATTTGAAATGAAATTACTTCAATTGTTTGCGCATCTACTGTGCAGAAAAGCTATAATATTTACAATTAATGCATTGAAATATTTATTTTTATTTAAAACGTATAAAAATAATATTTTTATAGGGAAATTTGAAAACATGATCAAATTTAATTTGCATTTTTAATTTGAAAGTTTAAATATAATATTTAAAAATTCTTTTAGACGTTTAATCTTTATAACTAAAGAATATAGCCAAAGAATAACTAAAACTAATAAAATAATTTTAAAGATCAATTAAAATCTAAAAGTTTAAATAAACGTTTTTAACAATACTTTTGAAATAAACAGGAAAATTTTTATTTTATGCTGTACAGAATATAAAAAAATGCTATTATATCTCATTTCGGTAAATTATTTTTAGGAGATTAAACTAGGTCCTTTATTGTAATTTTTCTAAAGCAAAGATTGTAAAAACTAATTTTATGTTTTTTTATGATAGCAAATCACTGTAAATTACAATTTCAGAAATATTTTACTGATTTATATTTTTTTACTATATTTCTTTATATTTAAAAATTTATATTTCTTTAGAAATTCATATCAATTCATTCATGAAATTACAATCTCTCTTAGCATTCTGAAAATCAAAAAATGATATTTTCTCAAAATATTTTTATTACAAGTTAGAAAAATGTCACTAAGGCTTAAGTTAAATTTATTTTTTAATTATATTGGAGAAGTATTTAATTAATGGGATATTTTCGCTATCAAAGGGAAAATAAATTAAAAAGACTTTTCAGTTCACTAGCGTAAAGGGAATCATTCATATGTGACAGATTAAGTTAAAAATAAGTGGAAAACAGATTTTCTTTTGTTACTTGAAATTTAAGTCTCAGAGTAAATATGACATTTCCTTCCTTGTAACTGCTAACTATGCAAAAAACCAAATCCCACAGCTATTGTACATTTTTGAGATGAATTTTTAAAGTAAATTTTCTAACACATCTCAATAAATGAGCTGTTAGAAAATAAGAGAAAACAAAAAATAGAAATACAAACACTCCTTCACCAAAACTTTGTTTTTGCTTCATTCCTTATCATTAATTTTTGTTTTTTAAACAGAATA
>JAPDSC010069614.1:0-26423 GCA_026290005.1 Latrodectus geometricus
TATATATATATATATATATATATATATATATATATATATATATAACCATGCTTACGACTTTGTTAGTGAAACAAATTATTATAGTTTTGCAGTGATTGTCAAGATGTCAAAAACCGTATGCATGAATTTTTATGTAGCTTAAACTTTTAGATTCATTACCATTTATTTGTTATTATCATATAAATTATCCACTGTTATCTAAATTTTATAATTTACATTACTAAATAAAATTGTAATGTAATGAATAACAGCAAAATGTAATTGATTTTATTATTATATATGAAAAAGAAAATAAAAGAAAAAAAAACAATAGAACCATTCATAAGAAACAATATAACCATTCATAAAATAAAACTATTCTTATTTATTTTAAAATCCAAAAAAATATATGGGGCTAAATAAGATTTTTTTTTGCAAATATCTTGATTGACCATATTCCGATTATGTCGACAGTAATTAATTCAAGCTTTTCCCAAATTTATACTTTAAACTGTCTAAATATCTCTCGTGAGCTAAAAATGACACTTGAGCTAAAAATCCATGAGAAATATCTACTAAACGTTTTTAATGTAGGCCATTTTGGTCTGGTTGATTCAGGCGTTCGTTTGATTTACCGGAAGGTAGTAAGTTCGAACCCCACTTAGCGGAAGATCCGTCGTTTTTACCAAGGGTGTTTATGGCATGTTAAATATGTCGTTGTTGCAATGTCAACCTTGTGACATTATAATTCTGGTGAGTTCAAGCCTGGCCTCTTCTTGATTCCTGCTCCTCACTAAATAAAGGGACATTTTTCCCGTTAGCCGTCGGGCACTATAATAATGATAATACTTTTTTATATTACTTAATTTTTTTTAATAATTGTAAGAAATTTTCTTCATTTCACTCTGTATACTCCATTAGTGAAACAAATACTTTACAGCCTAATACATTTTTTTTTTCACCCAGAGTTGTTGAAAAATAATACGGCTTTCTTTCGATATTTTGTGCAGATCGTAACGAAATTTTGAATTTTTGCCAAATTACTAGGGAATTTTGAATTTTTGTCGCGTCATTATGAAGGTTGACACTAGGAAATACCTCTGTACCTTGTTCCTAGTGAATTTATGAGAATTTTATTTAAAAATAATCGAATTCTTCTTAGAAAACAAAGTACAGTAAGATTTTGAACAAATTAGGATTTTGAATTTTTGCCACGTTATAAGCGAATTTTGAATTTTTGTCATGTCTTTATGAAGGTTGACACTAAGGAATACCCCTGTGTATCTATTAAATTGCTGAGAATTTCTTTTAAAGTAATAGAAACAGTTCGCATATGAAAACGAAGCTGCATACAAAGAACAGTAGGATTTTGAATTTTTGGCAAGTTATAAGCGAATTTTGTACTTTTGTCATGTCATTATGAAAGTTGACACCAGGGAATACCTCTATACCTAGTTCTTAGGGAATTTTGCTTAAAATAATGCAAACAATCCGCATTAGAGAACAAAGCAACATACAAAAAACAGTAGGATTTTGAATTTTCGCCATGTTATAAGCGAATCTCGAATTTTTGTCATCTCATTATGAAGATTGATAACAAAAATATCTCTATTCCCGATTCTGGAAATAGCTAAGAAAAGAGAACAAATTATGATACAAACATCTGAGTTAAAAGTTCACTTCGAAAGACAGAGGAGAAGGATTCATAAGTAAAACACAATTCATATTGAGTTTTGAGAACTGGTCTGAAATCAACACACACACAGACACATTGGCAATGGTTTGGCAAAAAAAAAAAAAAAAAAAAAATCATTTATCATCCACGGCATGAACAGACTTCAAAACAAAACTATCAGCAAATTAATGAACCATCAATTTCAGGAAATCTTTCGAAACGAAGTTGGAACTACATTCGAAGGAACAGATGCAACGTTAAATTGAATCCTCAGCAGATGTCGAACGACACAAAGGTGAAAAAGGTTACCGTTAACTGTTTCCAGGGGCAGCGTATTCGCGCAGGTAGGTCTGCCCAATAACATCTATTATGAGCTGTTTTGTATCACTGTTGTTAACTGCAGTAGCACGACTCCCCTGCTTTGCCACAATCGTTGGAAGTGAAGTTAATTGCCGGATGCTGTAATCCTACGTCAATGATTTACGGTGTACTAGAAATGATAGCTGCAATTTAGGTCTACCATCCGACCAGTAGTTGATAAAAAGCAGCAACTGGTTAAGGTTATTATCTGTATATTGTAATCTTTCCTGTAAACATCATTTTTATCATTTAAAAAAATAATTGTAATGTAATTTAACCATTATGTTACTTAAATGTAGTCGTTTACCAATAACATTCACATTGTCTCAGAAAAACCCATCATTTATTTCATTAAAAGCATTATTCAACGATGCGTTTTGAAAATATGCGGTTGATATTGAATCTTTGTACAAATATTTCTTAATAAGAATCAATGCCGCCCACCCTGTCTAGTGGTCAGCGTGCTTGACTGTGTATAGGGAGGTCCTACGTTCGAATCTCGGTTAGGACATGGATGTACTTTGTCTCTTCCCTCTTTGTCGTCCTTTCCTGTAAACATTGTTTTTATCATTTAAAAAGTAAGATATGTAACTTAACCATTAGTTTCTTAACTGTAATCGTTTACCAATAATATTCACAATTGTCTGAGAAAATTCACCGTTTATGAAGATTTCATTTAAAGCATTATTCAACAATGCGTTTTAAAAATGCGTGGTTGAAATTAATCTTTGTACACATGTTTCTTTATAAGAATCATTGCCACCCACCCTAACAAATAAAATTAGTCTAATTTTTGCCGCCCAACCTGTCCAAAGGTCAACGTGCAAATGGGGAGGTCCTGAGTTTGAATTCCGGTTCAGGAATGGATGTACATTCTCTCTCTCTCTCCTGTCTTTGTCTTTTTCTTGTATGAATAAGTTGTGAATGATTGCCTACCCTATAAACGGGGTACCTATGGCATGTGCGTACTGAGGAAGTCGGAATCCACAAATTACGGCTCTATTGGAAAAGTGGAGCAACGCACCCATATTATAGCCTAACTGTCACAGGATAACAACAACAATAAGAATCATTATAATAAGGCAGTAAATATGTATGAGTATTAACTATATTTTACTATAGAGACAATCTCACCGCATCCTTGTGATTGAACTGCACTTTTCGGAGTGAAAGGTCCCTGATTCAATACCACTAATTGCTGGGTGCATGGAGATGGATGCTAAATTTCTACTTTCTGCATGCATATCTGTCCGGGTCATGGTCCGCGGTGGTCTAGTTGGTAGTCATGTTCACTAATGGGGATTGGGGTACGTTAAATATGTCGTGGCAGCAATGTCTTCCATGTGAAATGATACTTCTGAGGATGGCAGGTCAAATATCTGAGAGTTTTCTGCCTTATACCTGCTTCTAAATTACGAAGACTCACACTCGGTTGCTTCTATCTAATTGGTAGAACCCAACTCAGGGATAGGTTCATGGACGAATGTGGTACAACAGCAACAACTATCGGTGTGAGTGATTGGGTATTTTCTTATGAGTATGGCCATGAAAAGTCTTCCCGAAAGACAATAGTATCCGGAGAATTTTAAAAAGAACAATTTTTTGATTTTAGGTCTTATAAGTGAATTATGTGTCTGAAAATGTACATTGTAAATTCAATGCTACTTCAGATATCTTCATTCAATCGCACAATTTTTATTGGGAACATAAACAATTTTTAATAAAAAACTAAATTTCACATAAAATTATAACATTTACTTTCAACGAATTAATTTCTTAATAATTTAGTATTTATCATTTTAAACAAAGACAACATTAAGAGTGAATTATAATTGAATCAGTTTCAAAGAGAGAATTTAAACACATTAATCGAAAATTTTTAATTGATATAAATCAATAGAAAATTAACTTCATTTTTAAATCTTTATAGATAAATATTTTATGTGCACGGAATTTGTGTGTTTAATAAAATGCATTGTTAGAGGAAAGGCTAATGCTACGGAAGTTCACTTAAGACTGTTTGAAATAAGTATATACTTTCACAAATCTACGATTTTAAGCAAATTTTTTTTTGATTTTCTTTTTAAGTTTTTATATGAAAAAATAAAATTTTTCGGGAAACTTCTAAATTTTTTGTATTAATTAGCAAGCTATGCTTCTCAGTTATGAAATTTTTTTTGTGTTTAGTTATGTATAAAATGTATGTAGCCATTTTTTAATTCAACTCGGAACAAAGTTCCTGTGGACAAGCACAATTATAATTATACGTATATAGATCGTTATATTGATTGATTGATTTCTTTGTGTTTTATAGTTACTCTCACCCATCGGCTTAATGTCATAAGTTGATTGGTAACATTCTACCCTTTTCTCAATATAAAAGTTTGGTTGAAAACCCTTTACAACCATTAGAGATAAAAATTAAATTACACGTACTTTTAATGCTTAATTTAAAAGATTTTACAAGAATTTTCATAAAAAAAAAAAATAAGAATGAATTACAAAGAGTAGAGTATTCTATAAGAGATAGCATTGATATTTAATTTCTAGCTCTTTCCACTCAAAATTTTTGGTCTGGGTGTGTCATTGACTCACGACCAATCGCTGCTACAAATTGTAAAGTAGCGTAATTGTTAACGAACTAACTGCCCACTAAATTATGTTGGAAACTATTAAACTACTCAGAAGTAGTTTGGGTAATTTCCGAAACAGCGACGTCACGAATCGCTGCGCGCACTGTTTTCGCATTCAAATCACTCGACTCCGTGGAAGGGGGGGGGAAGGCAGGACAACTTTGGCGGGCCTGTCTTGGCAGTGTGTGCAGCCCTCCCTTAAGAAAAGAAAGCGAACGTCGATGTTACAACGTCGATAAAAACGGTTGACAAACGACGTGGTGACAGGAGAGAATGCCACAAAAAGAAAATTTTTTCCAGAAAAAAAAAAGAGAAAGGAAAAATGTTCCGAAATTCTGGGCCTTCTGAGTGTTCTAAATATGCCTACTTAGTAACAACCCCGCCCTAAGATGAAAAGGTATCATTAAAAATGGAGACGCTTTGCGACTCATGTTTCGTAATTAGTCGCTGATTGCTGTTGATAAATATGATAATTTATGAGATAATTGCCGGTCTCTGGGCCGATAATGACCTCACAGGTTAATTTTACATTTGTTTGCTTTTTTCCATGCCTTTTTTGGCCCTTAAGAAGAATTATTTTGCAAAACAACGCCGAGGAGCTTTTACCTTCAATAAGTGGTTATTTTTATAATTATAATTTCCCTGTGTAGTTCTAATATTAGCATTATTTTTATGTTGAACAAATATTAAACGTTAACTCTCTTCTGACATCAATTACGCGTGCTTGCTCATTTCATATACAAACAAATGGCAATTGATTACTCTTTAAAGATTTCACGCTTTTCCTTGTTTTCCTCTTTTTTTTAAATAAAAGTGTCTACGTAGTATGTTGTAGACATTTTTATGTTAATAAAAAAACGAATGTTATTTTTTAATAGATTTAATGAGAGGAGAGTCAAATGAACGGTTTTTTTGTGCTATTTTTTTGTGTGGTATATGAAAATTTCGAGGAAATTGGAACTTAACTAACTAAATTATCTATTAAAAATAAAATGGTTTCATCGGGAATTTAAAGTTTATAATTTTTCATTACATTACACAAGTATTACACCAGCCAATCACATTACATATTTATACTTCATTACATTCTAAATTTATATATCCAGTGTTTTCCAAGTTTCTAGTTTAATACTGGTCTTATAATTTTTCTTATCACTATATTTATCTTTCCTTTAAAATATTACAATCTAAATTTAAGTATCCAGTGTTTTTCAAGTTCCTAGTACTGGTCTTATAATTTTTCTTATCATTCTTCTTATCTTTCATTTAAAATATTACAATCTAAATTTATATATCCAGTGTTTTCCAAGTTTCCAGTTTAGTACTGATCTCTTATAATTTTTCTTATCTCTATATTTATCTTTCCTGTAAAATATTGTTATTTTCATTAAATTCGCTTCCCTGCTGTACCTTACTATTGTATCGTTATCTTGAATGCAATTGTTCCGTGTGTCTTGAGAGCGAGAGATTTCATTTAAAAAAATTTCTTTTTATTTTGTAAACTTTTGAGTTATTTTCTACGTGAGACTTTTCTTATGCGGTTCCTATTCACCGCATAAAAAATACCTTTTAATTGTGTTGAGATAAAAATATTTAACGCTTGCAGTCGTTAAGTTGTGTGCGAATTTTTTGTGCGTTCCTTATCTTTGTCATAATAGCAAGTTCTAGTGTAATTTATAAACATTGAAACATGCATTTGTATATGAATTACGTGACTTCAAAAAAATTTTTAATCGTAGTGTTATTGTAATTATTTTTCTTTTTGTAGAATTAAATCCATTCATTATATTCATATTCTATATGCATTTCATTGAAAAAAATTAAGTGTTTGATAATAATGTTCTATGTTTGAGAATTAAATACAGGCTTTGAATATATAAAATCACATAAAGTATCAAAGCAATGACTTGTGTTGTATTAAAAGAGTGCGTCTCAAATTCTGAAATATTTTTGACATTCTTACTCTTTTAGAGATGCATAAAAATAAAATTTCCAAAAAAAAAAAGTTTTATATTAAAATTCTTGAGGCTTAATAAAAGAACAACTGTTTTTCTAATAATCTAAACCTTAAGTAACTTGTAAAAAATAGTGAGAATTTATCAGTAAATATATTGTTAGCTTCGTTAATTTGCTATTATATGATGTTTTGTAATATAAGCGATATTTTTCAAAAAAAAAAAAATGATAGAAAATGCAATTATTTTTTTATTTTAGGTTATATATTAATTTATATCTATATCTATTAATCAGAGTGTATTTTATTTCAAGGAATGAAGTAAAAGTGCAGCATATATTTGCTTTTCACCATTTATTTACGTAATTTGGAAATTTGAAATGGAAAAATACTTTTAAAAACTGATTTATTGGCTGTATTTTCTTAGCTTTTATTTAATATCATTTATTTGCTTTAAGAATCAATATTTCTTCAGTGCTTTTGTAAGATTTTTCATCTATAGAGCAAATTTTATTTAGTAAAAAAATTTACAAAATGAAAATACGACACATGATGATCGATAAATACAATAAAAATGAGAATTTACTTAATTAAATGTATAGACCATCAATTCATGTTATTGTAAAATGAACTACTACTGAACGAAAAAAGTTATCTGTAAATATATTACAATTAAGTGCATTCATTTTATATAAGAATTTTACATTTATGTTGCTCTAGAAGGCTTTTAGCATTAACTTGAGCCTTGAAAAATCGACACATAACTTTGTCACTTGGTGTTTTGTATTAGGTTAGAGCTTGATTTATAAGTTTATTTGTAGCTCAACGGTTATTTTTTGCTCGTTAGATCGGGACCTACAGTTTAAAATGGATTTTGATCCACTGCAAAAAATCCATGCCTAAGGTGGGATTTGAATCCATGAACGATTGAACCGAAATGTATTGTATTAAATGAAAAAAAAATGAAAATAAATAAATTAATAGTTAAAGGTCTTTTACAGACCCTTAACTACTAATGTTTTACACAGGTAAGTAGTTTAATCATAATTAACAAAAATTTTAATTTGAGTAAAATATTTCGGGAATTAATAAAAAATAATTTTGTTATGTTTTGTTTTTTAATGTTTTATAATTTTGCGGATTTTTATATTATACAATGGTCTATTAACTGGTTCATTTAAAGAGCACAATGAGAGTTTTTAATACTTGAAAATATGGCAATATTGATCAAAGCTTGTTAAGTTACCAGGAATCCAACTCAGATCATATGAAGCGCCATTGTGTATAGAAAGTATTAGGGAATTCATGCGAATTAAACTAAATAAAACACTTTAAACAAAAGCGTGTAGCTAAAACGTCCCTTTTAAAATAACGCCTCTGTCGTCATCATCTAGTGAGCTCTCTCGACACGATTCTTTCGGATTCGTCCAGGTATTTGACTTGGGAAAGGGATAGCCGCCCTCTCCTCTCCGCCCCGGCCTCAGAGAGGGGAGAGGAAAAATTTTACCCTCCCCCCGTGCTCATCTCCATCCCGGGGAACTGAGAAAGATGAATGGCTCTCTAATCACACACCCATGACTAAGGAGATGATTACAGAGCCTTCGATTGCTAATCAGGACATTGTGATTACGGACTGCCACTGGAATCGGTCTATCCCCCCCCCCGCAGGCCATCATCTTCCTCGGCGAGTATGTAAACTCTGATAAAAGCATGTTGTAATAACTCGCTGGGTTTTTCGCATGGTACACCGCAAACTTTTTCTTACGTCGGACGCGTACGGAATTTTAATGCCTATCGGAAGAAAACTCCTCTCGTGCTTCGTTTCCTTATATTCAGATTTATTGCGATGTCCCAACTCATATAAAAGGGGTGAGAAAAATAAAAATTTCATGGTGTGACGGTTGTATCTTACTCGACCTTTATAAATCAAACCAAAACAATTGTCGGCTATTTTTTCTAAAAATTTTTTATTATTGTATATTAAAATATATGATCACTTTTGCATGCGTGTAATTTTTTTTTAATATTTTTGCGGATTACACTTTGGACAGACTATATGAGTCATAAAATATAAAAAAAATTACATTTCTATAATTAGCCAGTTATATATTTAACCCTTTCGGGACGGAAAGCATAAAGGCGTGCTAAGGCCGGCAGCCGCGAGTGTCCTTTCTGGGCCGGAGCCTTTTTGGCTATGAAGCCCAAATCCATGAAATTACCAAAGCATAAACGCGTTGTTTAATAATGTTCTGTAGATTAATTAATTTGCATATGCTTTATATATATTTTGATACATACTTTAATTATCTCTTGTTTATAAATACATATTTTACGCATTTTATTTTCATTACTTACCAATTAATCTTTTAGCATTCTATATCTTAAAACTAAAAATGTTACTTAAAATTCTCCTAATTTGAAATTGCAAATCGAAAAATTATCGTTCTAGCAAAAGTAAAATCCTATATTTATCATAAATAAATGCCATGAGCGAATTTCCGTCATAAATTTTGAAACATTTGTTTCCCATTATGTTTATGTCATCAAAAACCAGGTGCATATGAGTCAGGCTTCTTTTATTTTGAGTTGAAGGTGTATCAGAAACCATACAATGCTATCTTGTGCCAAAAATTATAATTTTTAAAACGTTCCTAGAAACTGGCACAAATGTGTGATGGCCGGGGGTGAACGAGACGGCACGCCTGTGTTTCGGCCGGGAACTAAATTGTTTGGTAAGAATTGTGAATTTCTAAAAAACTCATCAATTTTCGCATTTTGCACAATCTGGTGGTATCACAATGTCACTTTTTACGGAAAATAAGATCCTTAATTTGAATCCAGTCATGAGGGTTGGGAACATGTCTACATTAATCTGTGACATCTAAAGTTCTTCCGCTGGTGTGGCGTGGATGTGGAGCTGAGGGTGCCAGCTCAGAGTGTAGACAATGTCATATTAGTCATGTAATGGTTATAAGATTAGTCATGTAATCTTACAACCATGACTAATGTGACATTTTCGACAGTGTACACTGTTAGTGTTGATAAAGGATTCTTTTTTGCTACATACTTTACCTAATGTGCACCTTAGTACCATAAGCAAACAAGTTAATATTTTACTTTCTTCGAAAAACTCATCAGTCACTTTTAAAACGTTTACTTATCCTGTTTAAAAGCAGAAACCATAAATGTTTTTTTTTCTTCAAAATTCCAAAATGAAAAAAAATTATGAATATATGTTAGAATCAAAACTGATAAATATAGCATCACCAAATTTTCTGATATATTTTTTTAAAAAATAAATTTTTTAGGAGGAAATTTTAGTTATAGCGAAAATTAAAATAAGACAAATACTTTTATCTGGGTGTTCAAAGCACATTCAGGCATCTTACCTCAGTACTATTATCATCTCGCGCACTCTGGTATCATAATATCTAAACAGTATTCTAAGTATTCTGTTTCAAAGGCAATTTCATTTGAAACGGAATATTTGTACAGTTACTGTCGATTCTAAAGATTTGAATTATTCTAACAAGGGGAAAAAAAAAAAAAACACAACCTTGTATAATTCTTTAACCGCTCTTACTAAGAAAAAAATGTATCTAATCAATGAAATATTCTTTTGAGGCCTTTAATTTGTTTATTATGTAACCTGGAAAGTTGCGTTATATTCTGTCAGGATATGAAAATTTAGTAGAAAACCATTAAGAATTAAAATTAAAAGCCTGAGTTCGCGAGTATAGACAAGAGAATTTCACACGTTTCATTAATGAGGCTTTCCTGTTTTTAAAAACAAATCTTATTTAAATAATTTCCTACCTTTGAATATTCATAAAAACAAATACGCCTGCAACTAGGCTGATAAAAAATGCAATTCTAAAATAGCAAGCTATCTAGTAACTTAGAGGAAATTCAAATTTGTGAGGGCCAAAAAAAAAAAATAACCTTATATACTCGCTCTTTTGGGAAGGTAAAAAAACTCATTGAAAAAGTGAATATTCATATTCGTGTTTTCGCTAAAAAGAATTATGATATTATATGTGAATAATTAACCTCAAATTTTGTCAAAATCTACTTAGAATCCGATTATTCGGTGCTTCATTAGTGAAAAATATTTTTTTTTTTTGGTCGTTCTTTCATTTTTGACTTTTAACCTCTTATTATGCTAATACTATATAATGTAGTGCTTTAAGCAACTGTGCTAAAGGTTCCTTTTTTTCGTCATTATTTCTACCTTTCTCCAGCGAGTGCTAATAACATGCTAAATGGCTTGGTTACTTCAAGCTCTGGAATCGTGTTGGATGTATTAGATCGAGCCTTTCGCTTATATCTTTAATTTAGAGATGGAAATGTATATTCATCACTTTGAATATATTTATATTTTTCGAGAAGTATTCGCAACCTTTCTGTCCCTTAGGGCTTGAAATAATGACTCCATTCAATTTTTTATTTATTTATTTATTTTTTGCATGATGGGTTTTTAGAAGTACTGTTATGCTTAGTATTTCTTACATGGACACAAAATTCACTTTTTTTTGGCGTGTCAGATCCAAATACTTGTTTCAGTGATCCCCTTGGAATTGTAATAAGAACGTTATGCGCTTTTTTATATTGTTGAATATGTTTTTGATATTTTGATAAAAGATTCTGTTTTTATGGCTGTTTCCCCTGAAAAGAGCATTAATGAATATCTCGCATCGTTTTTTTCTTGATAACCAAAACAAATTTTGTTTGATATGATAACTTCTCGAATGTCTCATTATTAAGAAAATAAGCGATGTGATTTTCTTATGATAGAATTACAATGAAAATATTTTCCTCCTTCTTATGAAAAAGTTATTTTCTCAAGAAACGAATTTATAAGTTTATATATTGTTATTTTAAATAAATTGCTTTGATTTCAAACCATGAACTCTTATTTAGCATATATAACTTTTGGATATTAAATTTTTTTAAAATGAGTTACTTTTTAATAAATGTATTTTTCTTTTTCTGGCGGAATAGTAATTTCCTTTTTAAAATTTTTATAAATTGATACCACTATTAATATGTTTGTATGTGGGATTTATAAGAAATATAATCGATCAATTTATAGCGAACATAATGAATATAAGTTTAGATTTTAATAAACACTATACATTTTGATAAAGAAAATATAGTTTTTGAATAGTTTATATTTGATTTGAATGTTTCTAAAGTTTAAAATATTTTCTTTGGGTTTTCAAAATCTATAAGTATTTAAATAATATCTGTATGCATCTAAGAAGAACATAATGAAAATTGTCTAAATAACAATTAGGATTATTAGCTTATTGTTATTTTTTTTGCATTGTCTTTTCAAATTTTATCAAATATTTTAAAAGTTTTTACTTTACTTATTAAATTATGAGTGTTCGTATATGAATGTAGTTTGCATATTATTATATCTTAATAATTGTTAATATTTTATTTTACTAATTCTTTCTTTTAATGTTTATTTTTTAAGTTTTCATAATTCAGTTAAAATTGGTATTAGAATATGTGGTACTTCCGTGTTATCTGGTGGTTAAAAACTTGCTGAAAACAAAGAATATACATAAATATGCATTTAATCATTACAGTTTTAAACATTTGTAGGTTTAAAAACTTTTTGATTGAGTTTTTTTTTTTTATCTTGCTTTGTTTGTGGAATGTTTAGAAATTTTTTTTTTATCTCACTGCAATTCTTAATTATTATTAGCATCAAATAAATCTGTTGATTTTTATTTTGCTAGCGTTTATCTAATGAATAAATGCCAAATCTATTTCAAAGTTCTATTTCTTAAGAAAAAGGTTTTAGAATAATATACCGATAATTATTGATTAATCTATAATTCGTAAGGTTTGCTTCAAAATACTGCCCAAAATCAAATTATTATAAAACGAAATTCATAAGTGAAACTTTTATAAATAGTGAAATTGATTCCTTGATAAAATTTAATATTTTGGGATATTTTGAATATATAGCTATTTTCCAATATTGATTCATCATTAATCGATAAATATTCAGAAGTTGTGGTAATGTACTCCAATTAATTCACTATATATAACACAATCAATAGTTTACAAAATTTACATTGTTTTGTTAATCACAAATGTAAAGTTTTAGTCGAAATGTATATTTTCCGATATGTAAAATATCTAATTTCATTTTTAAGAAATCAAATTATTTAAATAAGAATAAACTGTGAATTATACACAAAGAAAGTTTATTAATAAATGTGATATATCTTACAGCAGGAACAAATAATGGAAAAATATAACTTAATTTTCTTATAAATTGGCCAAAAAAAGTCTACTTAGAGTTAAATTTAAGAATTAAATTGGTTTATAATTTTAATTAACTATTAATTTATGTTATAATGAATATAAAAGTGGTCTATATGTCAAATGTTGCTGCATTATGTGCGCAATAAATTGTGATAAACGTAGTCATAACGCAGCTATTCCATATCACCGCCATTGGTAATAAATATTCCAAACGTTAATAGTGATCACAAATAGTACTTTACCATTATGTATTTACAATGTAAATCACTTTAAAAATGTTCAAAATATTTAAATCCCTTATGTAAAAGTTGCTATAATTTAACTGGTTTTTTTTTACGTTATCTGTTATTAACTGATACCGATGCGATGAAATCTGCATTGGCGAATACAATTAGTACCACAAATGTATACTACAAAACTGTATAAAATCAGTAATTTACCCAATCAAACTATAGGTTACAATTCCAAATTATTATATCTTTTACTTATGCATAATATATAATTATGATATCATTATTATATTAAAGTATAATAAATTAAATTAAATTTTTTTTCAAACATTCAGAACTTTTTATTTACTTTGATATTATAACAATTTATTTTCTTCTTCTCATTAGGTAAAAGTTTCACTTTGACCATCACTTTGAGTACGAGTCCCCCTCAAATTGCTACTTACATCAAGGCTATAAAAGTGACGGTTGATGGTCCAAGAGAGCCCAGAAGTAAGTGGGAAATGATTTTCATTTACGTGCTATTTAACTAAAAGCAACTTGTTTTAGTTCCAAAGTCTTAAGAACTGCAATTATAGAACAATTTGTGTGTATTCCTTGGCGTTCAATGTTTAGTTTTATGGAAACATTTCTTTTACGTCAATTTTTTTTAGATTACTTAAACTAACAATTTCTTACAACATACATGAAATCCTAAACTACTTTAAAATTTAAAAAATATGTTATTAGAAATATATTGTTCTTTATTTTACGAAATAATGTAGAAAATAATGTCTGTATTCTTTCAATTGAAACATCGACAAGGTAACTTTTTGTTATTAGCTTCAAATGAAGCATAATTATATATATATATCATGATTTATTTGGGGGGTCGAAATCGAAGATGGTTTTACAGAAATTATTTTCCTATTTACTTGTCTCTTTTGTAAAAGACAATTGTTTACCTTTTGATTTGAAAAGAAGTAAACAATGTATAATTCAAGTTCTTATTAAAACGTCAGAGTGATTTTTTTCAAAATTTATGAATTAGAAAACTTGAATTCGAGAAAATACAAGACTGTGTAGTGGGTTCTCACTGAACTAGAATGAGGTGAATTTAGTATCAATTCCAAAGAAATATGGTTGTTAGCCGTCGATCAAAACAGTTTTTCATATACTATCGCAATAATTGATGACCGATATAGGTTGTTGGCATCTCTGCCTGATGAAACAAACTACGATTCTCAGATCCAAATATATATTCTCCTGACGTCAAAATGAAATATCTTTTGCCAAACAATTCGAAATAGGATTCATCAAAATATCTTCTGTGTACAAAGACAGCATGCATACACATGTATATTTATACAAAAACAGTATGCTTTCCTCTACTTTTCTTAGAAGGCAGAAGACAGCATGTAGAAATTTCATTGAATTCAAGATGTCACATGGAGATAAAGGAAGGTGGAGCATCATGATTGGATGCAAAGTGGTTGAAATCTAATCCTTAGAGGAAATACCAATACAGGCGAGGGGGGTTTATTTAATAGGGTGTTATCAACCGGCTTATCATTAAAAATAACACTATCTACCGATTCTAAGATATTGAATCTCAAGTCCTACTTTATACTGCGATCTCAATTGTGATTCTTTTATCTAATGGATGATTAAAATCAGCTCATTTTAGCATGATTATGCTTGTAGGAGAAACAATGTAGAGGTCATCATGTTCTTCTGACCGTTCGAATACTTGGATATAATTGGAAACCATTGATAAGAAATAAGGCCTTTTTTATTGTTTGAGAATCGGAGATTATAATTTTTGAAGATAAATCATTAAGATTTTATTGATTGTTGTATTCATGCAAAACAGGAGAACCAACAATTTAGTTTTTTTGTGAGACCTAACGTCATACTAAAAAAAAATATGCATTTCACATTATATATATATAACCAGATATATATTTTAAAGCGTTATTTTTCGTGTTTCTTTTATTCACTTGGTTATTTTAAAAAACTAAACTTGGCATAGATTTTTTTTCTGTTTGTATTCCAGTGTTGCTTTTTGTATCACAATTTTAGATTCTCAAATGTCTTGTCCTACAATAATTGTTTTCATATTTCTGCTTGCTCTCTTAAATTTTTTGAGGTACTCTTTTTTTAAATTTATCTCTCTCTTTGTGTTGTACTAATTACTTTTGTGTGTTGTAAGTAATTGTAACAAATAACAATTAACCATTGTTTTCGTATTGTACCAATTACAACATTAAAAAAAAACAAACTTGGTTTTGTACCAATTATATATCAATTTTAAAACGACTGTGAATCATATTTTTGTCATCATGTATTATTATGAAGTTATTTTTATTATGAAGTTAAATATGAAATTTTAAAAAGAAAGAGAAATGTTAGCACAATAGTAAAAATTATTCAAAATAAAAAATATGTAAATAATTTTATTTGAGTATATTAGGAAAAATTATTTAAATCGTGTCATTCTTTGATTATATACATTAAATCCTTGTTAAATTTAAAAAAAAACTATCCATTGTATGTTACATAACCTTTGATATATCTATCATTATGATATCATATTTTCTGAGAGGGGTGTCTTTTGAGAAAATAATCTTATTTTTAATATCACGATGCAAGAAAATCTCAAAATCTCACGATCATCCATATTTGTATGAACTATAAGTAAACTAAACCAAACCCGTGGTGCTAAGGCCTAAAATGCCTATATCTGTAACGCTGATGGAGGGCCTAGGTTTTATAAGCATATGTCAAATTTAGGTGATCAACCTAACTTGTACCCCTCCCCCCCTCCAGTATTTAACTCCCAAGTATGCTTGTACTCAGTTTTATTGCCCCAGAGAAGGGATGAAGGCTCAGTCGACTTTGCCCAGCCCGAGGAACGAACCGCGAACCTTGGAAACGAAAAACACGACTACAACGCCACTGAGCTTCCATCCATGTTTGTATACGAAATTGATAGTTACGATCTCCGACTCCTTTAGAATGCTTCTAAAAATCATAACATATTTCACTATGGTCAAATGACACCCACCTGTCTGTGGTCAGTGTGTCTGACTATTGATAGGGAGGTTCTGAGTTCGAGTCCCAATTCATGCATGGATGTACTTTCACTTTCTCTCTCTCCTTTCTTTGTCCATTTCTCATATGAATGGAGTATGAAATTTCCTGGTATGAATGGGTTCTACTTGTGATACACAATTATAATTCGCAGTCTATCACAAGTATAGACTTATGTGACACACATGTGATTAAATTTTGATGAATCCTTTCTAGTGGTCAGTGTCCCTGACTGCGGATGGAGAGGTCTTGGATTCGCATCCCGGTTCCAGCATGGATGTACTTTTTTTATCACTCTCTCCTGTCTTTGTCCTTTCCTGGTATAAAAGGGTTATGAATGGTTGCCTACCCTAGATACTGGCATGTGTGTACTGAGTAAGTCGCACTGCACACCAAATTACGACACATTTGGAAAAGTGGAGAAGTGCTCCCCATACTGCCTGCCTAGCTGTGTGGTACAGCAACAACAACAACTATGGACAAATAATGATTATCTGTCTTTACAAAAGATAAAATGTTCATTATCATTAACTATCACTGATAAAATGTTGAGATGGGTGCTTGGCAATATTCTCATTTCAACCTTTGCAGTACATAAATACTGCTTGCTATTTGTAAAATATCTTCCTGAAAAACTATATTCGCTAGATACTTCAACTTTAACTGTGATATTATGAAATTCACAATGTTGTTTTGAAGTGAAGTTTGTCTTCTGTTTACATGTATTTCCTAGAAACTTAATAATAATTTTATTTACCTTGTTTAAAAAATGTTTTTTAGTTCTTAGGCTTTATATTATTGATATCTTTATATATAAATATAATTGCATTTAAAAAAAAAAAACTTTCCTGTTGACATCCATGCTAAAGATTCTGTACCATTGAGTATTAATCTTAGTATCCACGACGCATTAATTGAAAGCTTATTTTGCTCATCCTTCCGATAAAATAGTTTCCCAACTCTCCAAACAACTTCCGAGCGAGACGAACTCTCCAAAGACTTTTAAGTCTCCTGTTTTGCCTAGCACTTATTAGGCTCAACCCATCGGGTCAGTCGGTGGTCGGCAGCCTGGGGGATGATTGAAGAGGCCGAGAGCCTAACTCATAATTATCCTGGGGACAGGAGAGAGAGTTGTTTCTGTCCTCACCTGCCACAAAAGGGTGGGGGTGGGGGAGAGCACTTGTGGGGGGATGCGAAAGTGAGGAAAGTTTCGTTCTAAAATGATGACTGATTGGCTCTGTACCCCCACTTGTTCCTCTCTAGTGTCGATGAGGAAGTCGCTCTGATTTTGGGATGGTAAAAGTAATTAAATCGAGATTGGCTTATTTTATGTGATATAAATCTATAAGTGACACATAGAGTTGATGGTAATATTAAACGTTTTAAACTCACTTCTACCAATTACTAATTTTTATCTGATTCCCTTTTTCCACATTTCAGCGTTTCTACTTTTATTTGATGCAAGTGAGCGATATTTTTTTCTCCAGATTATTGGAAAATCACTGAGAAATACAATCAGTTTCCAGTTTCTAAATAAGATATTCGCGTGTTAAATGGCCAATAGTTTAGCACTGCTGAGTTGTTATTTCAGTGTGTCCTACGTATTCATCATTATCCAGAAGAACTTATCATTGATAATGTAAATAACATCATTATTATAATTATTGGAAAAGAAAAATCTGGAAAATTGTTAAACACATTCTTAAGGGCCTACTACTGTTTAATGGCACCATTCAGAGTAAAAGGTTCTGGATTCAATTCCAACCACAGTTCAACAATCGGAGATGAAAGTTCCATTTCGGGTTTCTGCTTGTAAAGATATCGGATTGGAGTACTTTTATATTTTTTGGGTTTCCTTTCTTATACCACATTAATTTCCTCCGTTATTTGTAAAAATTCTTTCTGGAATATGATCAAACTATGGTTAACCTTTTTGTAACAAGGAGTGCACAAGTGAACGTATCATCTAGGTAGTCTCTTTCACGAAGCATATATCCCGGTTAGATGGTCAGCTTAACTCGAAAAGCCTCTGTGCTCAGTTCCCAAGCATGCTTGGTACTCAGTTTTATCGACCCACTGAAGGAATGAAAGGCTGAGTACAGTGGTGTTGTGCTAATTTTTTTTTACCGGAACGCGTATATATAATTATATAGACAGGGCCGATCCTGGGTAGGTGGCCGCTCTGTGCGGTCTCATGTCCCAAATTTCATGACGAGGGGAGGGGGTGATTTTCCCAAATAAATACTGGAAAGAATATTTTATTAACTAATTTCCTTTTAATAATTGTTACATAAAAATCAAACTTAATTTCAGTTATAATTTTACACCAAACTATAAATTCATCACTTTAGCATATTTAGCTATTTTTTATTTAGAAAAAATTCCAGTTTGTGCGTGTATTTGACTCCATTTTAGCCATGGACATAATTAAAAAAAAATTAGTATAAATTTAATGATGTGTTAATCATATTACAATACTAATAAATTAGAATGAAAAAGATGTGCCTTTGTTTTTATAGCACAGTGAATAACATTCAATAGAAATCGGTTGAGTTTTGAAATAATAATCCCAAATTTCCTAAGTTTTATATCGCGCCTATTGAGATAATTTTATATTTCAAATGCGAGACACCAAACTTTAAATATTTAATAAAAACGTCAATGCTTTAGCCTCATAGTTCTCAAGCAATCACAGAAACGAAAAAATACCCGCTCATGTATTACGCTTACATGTATTACGCATGCGTGAGATCTTCCTGCCGTCGCTTCAGTATGTAGTACTTTTCAACATGTCTCTCTCGGGCAGCAACGTGGCCGGGAAGTGATAGGTGCGTCTTGGAGGCATGCTGCCTCAATGTGCGGCCTGCCTAACACTTTTTAATCGACACTTTGACTTAGGTAACGTGCATAGAATATTTGGCCAACAGTAGTACTTATTAATCTTATTATTACATTGTATTGGTTCGGGTTCGGCTCAAACCCTTGTTTATAATACATATAAAAATTCGTCAAAAATTAAAAACTTTTTAATTGTTTTTCAATACGTCAACCAATTTTCATTATCAGAAATCATTTTTAGTGCCGAAATCATTTTTAGTGTCTCATTATCAGAAATCATTCCTGTGCAAAAAGGAAGTACCGGAACGACGTTCCGGCTCGACAACACCACTGGCCGAGTAGTCCTTACCCACCCCAACAATATTGAAATTAAACTTTTTGAATACTTTAATATATTATTTTAAGCCATTTTTCAAAATGCACCTAATTTCTATTTTAATATTTATACTTTTTAGTTATTTTCAATCACAGTGATTGCTTGTTTTTACTTTTGTTTCAGTTTGCATTTAAAAAAAAAAAAAAAAAAACAAATTTAAAAGATTATTTTAATTGATTAATTTATAACTGAAATTATCGATATTTAAATTCCCTCTATGCGATTTCGTCATTTAAAATATAATTCAGATATAATTTATTCGTTTTTCAAATAATTTTAAAAATTCTAAGAAGGTACTGTATTAAATTTAAATTAAAAAAAATTGATCCAACAGAAGTAAAATATATTTTCCTCTAAAAAAAAAAAAAAAAAAATCTGCGGAATGAAGAAAGAATTGCGATTCAGAATACCTTGTCTTGCATTCTTTCCAACGTTCCACTTCGAATTCGTAAGATTCCCACGTCTTGTGGAACAACACACGGTCGCAGTCAACAGAGATAAGCGAATCAGAATATTCCAAGATCTCGCCTTGGCGATGAATAAACCGCACTTCAATAACTATCAAGTTTTGTGGCCAACTTATTTGCAAGAGGAGCATATCTAAGGGTCACAGCAAATTGGATTTGGCGCAATAGGCTGCCGCCGAGTATTCTTACAAGATTCCGAAGTGGGAGGATTCGCTAGTGTGTAACTCAGTTACGTTTTGTGCCAGGAATTGCAACTGTTTTGTGGGGATATGACGCTGGGAAAACGAGAAAAGAACTCCTGAGATATGTTTCATTCTTTGTGTGCGAAATAGAACTTGAAGCGATCGCGATGAATACGATTTATATCAACTACTTTAAAGTGCATGCTTTCGCGAAGGTACATATATATCGATATTAAGTTTTGTATGAAAGCTCTCGCGTGAGAGTGCGTGTTTCTACGAATTCTGTGTGAATGTTGTTTATTTGTGGTCTGCGTATTGTAATGCATATTCTTTTCAGAAACTAATTTGTGCAGGCTGTTATAAAGAACGTAAAATATTTTTGGACACTGAGAGAAAGACTAAAATATAAAAATAAAACAATTTTTTTGCTTTCGTACATTACTAGCTGATCATAGAATATTTCTATTTTGTTAGAAACTGGATGCCAGATACAAATTTTTAACAAAATGATAAAAAAAAAAAAAAAAAAAAAAAAAAAAAAAACCATTTAAATTGTCTTTGCCGATTCAAACTAATCATAAAGTGGATGTTAGGATTTATTTATTGCTTACATAAACTATGAAATATTAATATTTAATGTGCTTTACATGCTACATGAAATAAATTTATCTTAACTCAATGATTAATAAGTATTTATTTATTAATAGCGGTATCAAGAGAGACAAATATCCAATAATATATAAAATAACCCATCCCACTAAGATATTGGCCCAACTTTTCATTCCAACTGCTCACTGAAGAGCTCATCCCACTGACACATTGACTTGTTTTTGATGGATGGACAAAACTGTATATTCATCATTATTGGTGAAAACGATTATTTGTTTAACTCGCAGTCCAATAATAAGTAAAATAAAGTGACCTACACATGATCTCAACACTAATGAATGAAACAACCACTTTATGGTTAATAAATTCTGGCAAAAAATTAAGTTAACATATTTTACAGGTTCTGATATTTTGTATGCATTTAATTAATCAGATATACAAGAACAATGCAACAAACAAAATGAAAAAAAAAAGTTCAAAAGACATTTGGGGATAAACAATTTGTAGAAAAGTTTATATGCTATGATCTTAAATTAATTATAGTTTAAAATATTATGTGCAGGTATGTATTGTATATTTCATTTTCATATTAACACACAAAATTTTGTATTTTAATTGGAAATATTTAGTTTTTGTTAAGAGATGAAACTCAATCGCATTATTTTTGTTTCATTTTTCTAAAATCGCTTACACACACACTCACTATTAAATTTGAATAAATGTTTTCGAGTTATCAAAGGCAATGTCGCTGTAGCTTGCACGTAGGTTCAATTTTTATCTCGATAAGTATGTTTGTAGTTTTTCGGAGTTGAATTTAAACAGTAGATTCCTGCTGAATCTACAGTTTAAATTCAATTTTCTCACGAGTATAACTTAGCATAACGAGTTAAACCATAAACGTATTGTAGTTTATGTTTCCAAAATCATGAAAAATTATTAAAATTCATGAATATTAGAAGCTAATATTAGGTTGGGGAAAAAGTTATCCATTATTTTTTCGGTAGACGTCTGTAGTGATCGCTATCTCGTGAGGTATCTATCAAACAATTTCAAATATATGCTCATTGGAAAGGTGACATTTGACACTAAAATATTCTCTTGCGGTTTTTTGTTTGATTCATTCAGTTACGAGTACAAGGTTTCAAAAATAGAAGACAACAAACAGAAAATTCGATACATTTTAGTTTTTCTTTTATAATGGCGAAAATGCTAACCAGGTGGCTAAAATTTTGAAAGGTGTTTATAGTCCTATATATGACTGTAGCAACCAGTTACGCACACTTTTGGTTTCGTCGATTCCGTTTGGTTATTTGGATGCTAAAGATGCACCTCGCATGGATACAACATCGTCGAAGAATGTCTATAAAATATCAAAAATGATCAAACTTGACAGCATGTCAGCAGTCGTAGCTTTGCACAAGACCTAAAAATCTACATGAAAATTGTTTTAAACCTTTTTACAAAGCGAATCTGAAAGAAGTTACAAAAAGTTCACTTAAAAATAATGGATTTCTTTTTCCCCAAACTAATATTTTTAGGAATAATATCTATAAATTAAAGTTCACTTAAAAATAATGGATTTCTTTTTCCCCAACCTAATATTTTTAGGAATATTATCTATTAATTAAAGTGCTTACTGTAAATTATGAGGACTCTTTACCAAAATTTGCTAATTCATGGCGATATTTCAGCCAAAGAATTTCCCTGGTTAGTTTCAAGACAATCATTGTTAAATTTTTTTTTCTTCATGATTCAAAACTATTTCTGGAAATCTGTAACTTTTTTTATTTTGTTTTATAGTTTGAAAAGTGGTATTGATTTTGACGTATTTGTTTGGATATAATAAAAAAATTACTGAATTTAATCCTTTTTCGCCTCTTTTTTTTTCTTTCTCCAGCCTTTTATTTAATGGTTATGCTTTGTGAAACTAATTATGTACAAAAAGAATAACTTATTTTATTGACAAGTCAGTTTATGGTGGGCCAAAGTCTTCCCATGAAAAATACTAATATTTAACCTTTCTTTGCATGGTTTTTTTCTTTATTAGTGAAATAAATCAAGGTGATATAATTCATGTTCAAAATTGAAAGAAAACGGTTAAAAAATTTTTAGTATATATTTATAGTATGAATTTAATAAAAACAATATGATGGAAATTCCCACCATCATGCAAAGTTATTATTTAAAATAAAAAATTAAGCGCAAACTTTTTCAGAAATTGCTCTAAAAATAACAGAAACACATGTTACAAACCTTTCTTCCACTCATTTTCACTTTTTTTGCTAAAGAAACTTAAATATAATAAAACAAAATTTAAAAAAAATTAAATCATACGTTTATTGCAACTACAACAAACAGCGGAATGAGACAACTTTAAGCACTGATAATAACACTTGTTTATTTTTGACAGCTATGTTTCTTCTTATGTAATGGACATTAAAAAGGTATCCAAACACGATCAAGTTAACGTGAACTTGTTCTTTTATATAATTTTTGGGCATTCAATGTTATGATGGAAATTTCTACCATAATGGAAAGAAGGGTTAATTGTGACTTTGTTTGAGAAACTTTTCTTGCTGAAACGTTTTAAAGCTCACTATAAGGAAACCAAAAATTATCTTTAAAAGTATTGTGATATATTATTTCCATTAAAACCTATCATGGCTTTAAATAGTGCGCGTGTTATTAGCCATAATAACCACAATGCCGAATT
The DNA here is from genome assembly GCA_026290005.1 of Latrodectus geometricus. Taxonomy (NCBI): domain Eukaryota; kingdom Metazoa; phylum Arthropoda; class Arachnida; order Araneae; family Theridiidae; genus Latrodectus; species Latrodectus geometricus. The sequence continues at coordinate 23,374 of JAPDSC010069614.1, forward strand.
TTTTTCTAACAAAAAGGATATCTTTTATAATATTTGATGTGGCACGTTTAAAAACATAATCTCTTTGCGAGTGAAATAAGATATGATATGAATCTTCCCAGCTATTCTCCTTCCTGGAAAGTGCTCTTAATTTCAACTTATCTCCGCCTTTTGGATCACCACGAATACCTAAGTGATTATAACATCGTATTCTGAAACAGCACTGATTAATTTATAGGGGAAATGTGTATGTGCTTCAATAAAAATACATTCTAGTGTTGTAACGACGCTAGAAATCGCTCATTTAATTCAATGTATCCACTTATTTCCCGTGTAATCCTGTAATTCGGTGTTGCCGCTCTGCTGTTTGGAACCACAATTTACTTCTTGCATTTGCAGGGTGTATTTCACCTCTTCCATATATATTACTCCTAATGAGGCGTATTTGAGGTCTTTCAAGCAAGGGAGTGTCATATTTATTATCTTAATAAACTGTTATTATCTGGTCACATGTGGGAAAAAAGTATGCCAATAGATGACTGGATTTATGGCATGCAGCGACACGAAGCAGAAGGACTCTTAAAGCACAAGGGGCGGCTCCGTCTCACATTTGTAATTAATGGCGTGCAACGCGTAGCAGATGGAAATAAATTTGCTTCAAGCGGAAAAAAAAAAACTGTGATGTAGGTTGCGAACAAAGAAAAACCTTCATGAATTTATAAAATCACTGCTAGGAAATAAATAATTTATTGATGTCTATAATTAATTTCAAAATAGAAATTAAAAATATAAATCATGCATTAAGGAAAGATAAAAAAAATGTGTGTTTTTATTTTTTGGAATTATGAGAAACAAATATGATCAATTCTGCAGGTTCTAACACAGTGGCAGAGTTGAGTTGTTTTTCCTTGCTGGAGTTGTATTTTACCGCTCGTGAGTTGTTTTAGCTTTGGTTTCGGTTTCTAAACAAGGGATTGGTTTTGGTTTTCGAGTTTTTGTTTTATTGAATGGCAGTGGTATATTTTATTATTTTTTTGGAATGGCAACATTTATTGGTAAAAACGTGCTTATTTTGCAGCATCTTGCATTTACTGCGATTCTGATCGGCGGTATTTTAAGTTTCAAACGCCATCATGATGATCATTTAAAAAAATAAAATCATGTGTAATGTTTTCTTTCATTTATGAGTTCAGTTGATACATATATAACTTTATCTCACTCTCGCATAAAACTGTGATCCGAAAAAATAGTAATATTTGCTATTTTTAAAGATATTTTTTATTTACTTACCGTTATTTAACTAAATTAAAACCCGTTATTTAAATAAGCATGGATTAAAAAGTTGAAAATTAAATGAATTCAGAGAGGAAATTTTTTTAATTAGAAACTATTAAATATTGAAATAGAGATTAATTTTAATCGCATTTGAATGCAGTTTTGATCAGTGATATATTGGTAAAATCGTAAACATGTTAGCTGCAGTTGTCGAAAAAAATACTTATTCATAAATCGAAAAAAAAATGTAAATACAATAACTTTTTAAATATCGTACATATCAGATCAGTGTTCACATATGGATGCGAAATTTGGATGTTTACTAAATCTCAGGCAGAACAGATAGCTTTGTTTAAGCTAAAAGTTCTGAGAAAAATCATTCGTGCCGCGTAGGAAAATTAAGTTTTGAGACTGTTCAAATGAACTGTAGAAATTGTTTAGGGGTATAGATATCATCAAATTCATTAAGATTGTCGCAGGAAGTTCACGAGTCTCATATGCAGAATGCACGCCTTGTCATTAACTTTTCAATCATAAAACATTGAAAAATGTAAGAAAAAGGTGGTTGTGTGTTGGACAGACTGCGTAAAGGGAGCTTTTAAAAACCTAAGAGTACTAATTAGAGGTTATTTGCCAAAAAAAAAAAAAAAAAAAAAAAAAATCGTAATGAAATAAAGTTTTTGGGAAGGCTTCATTTGGCTCACCAAAGGCTATTGTGTCAATAGAAGAAAATTAACTTTTACCCGAGAAAATCATTGGAATTTTTAAAAAAGAAAAGACAAAGGAAGCTATGAATAAAAATCCATTGTATACAATTATTTTCACTTTAATATTTATATCGAAGTTTATGTTCTTTTCGTAATGGAAATATTTTTCAATATTAAGATAATATTATGTTAATTTATATATATATATATATATATATATATATATATATATTAATAAAGCTAACCTAAATCTAATTTGGCTAAAAAGTGTTGTCGTAATTTAATTCTGATAAAATGATGTACATTAGAAATTGTATATTAAAATTCCTGGTCAAATTGTATATTAGTTAAAGTGATGTTATATGTATTTCTATTCTACTTACAACAATAAACTCTATTTCCTTTTTATGAATGAATGCAAGCAAAAACTGAAACAAGACTTTATAACTTAAATATCTTGTGCTTTCTATAATGGTGATTGACTATATATTAGTTTGGGCAAAAAGTAATCCATTATTTTTTCGGTAGACGTCTATAGTGATCGATATCTCATGAGGTATATATCAAACAATTTTGGATTTATGCTCGTTGGAAAGGTGACATTTGACACTAAAATATCCTCTTGTGGTTTTTTGATTGATGAATTCAGTTACGAGTACAAGGTTTTAAAAATGGAAGACAACAAACAGAAAATTCGATACATTTTCGTTTTTCTTTTATAATGGCGAAAAGGCTAGCCAGGTGGCTGAAATTGTGAAAGGTGTTTATCGTCCTATATAAGACTGTAACAACCAGTTACGTACAATTTTTGTTTCGTCGATTCCGTTCGGGTATTTTTGATGTTAGAGATGCACCTCGCATGTGGATACAGCATCATCGAAAACGTCTGTAAAATATCAAAAATGATCGAAGTTAACCGTATGTCAGCAGTCGTAACGCGCAAGACCTAAAAATCTACATGAAAACTGTTTTAAACCTTTTTACAAAGCGAATCCAAAAGAAGTTACATGAAGTTCACGTAAAAATAATGGATTTCTTTTCCCTCAACCATATATATATATATATATATATATATATATATATATATAT
>JAPDSC010069614.1:26523-54283 GCA_026290005.1 Latrodectus geometricus
ATATATATATATATATATATATATATATATATATATATTGTTTAACTAAATCAAACTTATTTACTGATTCTTGTTTACTTATGATCTTAATTAATATTACAGAACACATTCTTTTGTAAGATTTAATTAATATTCATTAAAAACCTCCCACCAGAAATTTCAAATTAATGTAGAATAATGTTGTGATAAAAGTATATTTTAATATAAAAATATTCTATATTTAGAAATATAAGTATTAAAAAGCAATTTTCCCGCGAAATGAAAATAAATAAAATATGTCGATGCAATGAAAAAATTTCTAAATGATTTAATTTAAATAATTTTTTCATTTTTATTAATAAAGGTTTTATTAATAAGGATAACCAAAAATGAAAAGCTAACCTAAATCTAGTTTGGCTAATCAGTGTGTTGTAATTTATTTTTGAAAAAAATGGTATACATAACTATATAATTGTATAGTCAAATTTCCGGTCTAACTTGCAAGTTACTTAAAGTGATGTTACATATATTTCTATTCTACTCTCAACAATGAACTATTTCCCTTTTGTTAATGAATGCAAGCGATTAAGCACATAGACACAAGACTGAATAACTAAAATATCTGGTGATTTATATAATGGTGATTGACTCGAGATGCAATGCTAAATTTATCAAGTTCTTATTCGCTGAAAACGATGTCCTTTCCAACTTCCTCGGTCAGAAACGTGAGCCATTCACAATTCGAAATGCAGTTTTTGTTTCTTCTTTCTGAACAGGATAAGAAGTTTCTTAAAAATGGCATTGTCTTAAAGGAGAGATCTGCTAAAGAGGTGTTCCGGATGACTGACTTTACATCATTTTTAGGGTCTTTACTGCCCTCTAATGGTGTGTTTTTTCCGAGTGATAATTGTTGGTGCCCCAATTTGACCATTGATCCCCACTTCCTGTGGAGGGAGAATTACATATCTTTAAAAACAGTGCTGGTTTTTTTTTCTTTGTTTAAATCACTTTTTTTTTATACCATCAATTGAGTTAGTTTCATTTTCTGTCTGAGTTCGAAATCCTATTCGTTGTGTTTTCTTATACTTCATAGTATATTTCTTTCATAGTTTTGTTGGTTTTCGAACGCATAAAAGAATAAGATTTTGCTTACTTTTATACGAAATACTTTGTTTCCGTTTTTGTATATAAATACTTTATAAGGTACTTAGACTAACAAGCGGCCGTGATGGTCTGCTTTTAAAATTCTCATTACCGGAGGATAGTGATAGTGAAGATAGATAGTTGCCATGAGGCCATGTTAGCCTTGTTGATTAGGGCTTCCTTATCGTTACCCGGAGATAATGAGTTTGAATCCTGGCTTGACCGAATATAATTCGTGTTCATTAAAGGCGACTAGAGCATGATAAACAGGACGTGGTCGCAATATCCTCCAAGTGAAATGATACTTTTGGGATGGCAAGGCGGGGTCTTGTGCTTCTCACGTACGAAGACTACCATCCGGCTGCGTCCATCTAACTGGTAGAGCATTAGGTACGGTGGAGCATGCTGATGCAACAACAACATCAATTCTTGTTGTGGCCACCATGGTGTAGTTGGGTATCTTGTGTTTCATTATTAGAAATTTGAATTCCGACATAACCAAAATTTCGTTGTGTTTATAAAGTTAGATAGGGCATATCACAATATCCCTCAAGTGAAATTATACCTCTGGGGGTGGGATGTCAATTATTTGTATGATATCTGCTTCTTAGTTACGAAGACTCACACCCAGCTGCTTCTACTTAATCGCTGAAGCCCGACTCTGGGCTAGGTACAGTGAAGTATGCTGGTGCAACAACATCAATTCCGTGGGTTTGTGATCGCAATGTCCTCCAAGTGAAGTGATACCTCTAGGAGTGGCAGTCAAGTATTGGTGGGTCTTCTACTTGGCACCTCTTCTAAATTCAACCATCCTACAGCTTCCATATAATTTCTTTCCTAACTAAAAATCTGTCTTGTTCATTAACGTGTAAAATATGTCCTGGTGGAAATGTCTTCCATGTGAAGTGATACATCTGAGGGTGGTAGGTTAAGTCTAGGATCTTCTATTTCTAAAGACTCAACCACCTTTGGGGTAACAAGGGCATATCCATTAAGTGTTCTATTGCATAAGTTGCCATCAATTTCGCATTTTGCTCTGTTGCGAGAAGCTGTTCTAGTTTTCGGGTATTTTAAAAAAGTAAGATGTAGCAATGAGAAGAATGATATATTTTAAGAAGAATCCAATTTGAGTTTCCGTTAATTGACGACTTTGGCTATTGAGTTGGTACCTTTAAGAATTTCTTCTCTATAAAAATAGAACAAAGATTCTCAACCTTTTTTTGTAACGGCACACTTTTAACAATTTGGCGCCACATGAAGAAAAAGATAAGTCATTATAGGTAAGTTATTTACTTACCTATAATTGTCTGTGTAAAATAGTTTATGGTAATAATTTTGAATATTATATATATAACTAATATGTATACTTCAAAACATCAGCGTTTATTACGAGATTAATTACTATGTAATAATAAGGATTCTTTTAATGAGAAATTTGAGCTTGCTGTTTTTTTAATAATTGCAATTGCATTTGATCCTAGAAATAACACGTTTCTCTTTTACACTTACCAGTCTCGATCTTTATTCATTAGCTTTTACGTTGGTTAATACTGAAAAATCAGAATTCACATAAATAAGATGTAGAAAATTGTAATTGTAGATACTGGAAACACTTGAAGTTTCTTCCCAACGAAGGGGGGGGGAGAATATTCCACTTTAGGAAAGATAACAGTTATCGAAGATAAAAGCAGTTTTTAGCTACAAAAAATATAGAGAGTACTTAACTGTAAAAACAAGTTTTCTTTTATTATGTACTTTACTTGATTATAAAGAAACTCAACTCGTAATAAAAAAATCATAATTTTTACTATATACGTTTCTGAAACTTGGCGGCACACTTTAAGAATTAGGTGGCATCAAAAGCGCCACGGCGCAGTGGTTTGAGAATCACAGCAGAAGAAAGTTAATTTTTGATAATGAGATAAGGTATAAAAAACGATTAAATTATAAGAAGCAAATTTATTCTAATCTTTTTCCGTCCAGGATCGTTTGTATAAACAGTGTCTGCTGTCTTCCTAATACTGAATCCAAAAACATACTGATAACTAGATTTGTACTGTTTATTTTAACAAAAATATTAAGAGATATATATTTACGAGAAAATATATACAAGATTTCGTTGTAGACACATATCTACATTCCTTTTGGATCAAAACATTGTTATATTCTCAAGCTTTTACTCGCGTCTAGTATGGGACCACGATACAAAGAAGGTTACATTATTTTTTGACGAGCGCCATGATTCTCACAATTATAGATTATGAATGATTATCATATATAGGACTTAGAAAATATTAATAACTAAATAAAACAATGAACCTGACTATCCTCTTAGGTTATCCTTTTTTAGGTTACTGGCGTTCCTGACTTCTAGGCTATTCATCTCGGGTTCGAATCCCGGTTTGGGTATGGACACGTTTCCTATCTCTCTCTCTGTATCTTTGTTCTTTCATCTTTTAAGATGATGGATGAATGTGGTCTGTTCTATAAAAGGGTTTGTGGTGGTGTGACGTGGGTAATGATAACGCTAAATGAGGAGCATTTTCCGGAATTGTTGTGTCGAAGGATTAATCACCCTGTGCCCACCGTTAGAAAAAAGAATGGTTGTCGATTTTGTAACATTTACTTAAATTTTTTAATAATAAAAGCGATAAAATTAGTATTTGGTCGTGCTTAATGAGGCAACTTTAAACTAGAAATTTCTTCTTCAAACTTACAGATCGATGAAATAAAATAAATGTAAAAGGATAATTTTATGCTTGAATGATGCACCTTTTGGATATATTCATGATTATGCAGAGAAATTATCCTAAAATTGCTATGATGCAATGTATACAATGTTTGAAATAATTCATACCATGGATGATATAAATTTCATAAATCGTTATCGCAGCATGATATGATTTATATGAAGATTGATATAACATATAAAATGTATGAACGATATATATATATATATATATATATATATATATATATATATATAACTTATACACTGTTTAACTAAGTCGAGAATTTTTTTGACTGAATCGTACAACTTTATTAAAGACTACTAAAAAAGCTCCCTTTCCAACCGGTATTTACAAAAAGTAACTGGTTAAAAAAGAACCGGATACTTTTATAATATTTGAAGCGTTTTTACAATGAAAGATAGGTCGCTTCAGACAATGTTGTAAGTCAAGAATATCTTTTTAAAACTGTCCCTGTATTATATTATTTAAAAGAAAAATAAGGGCCGCGGTAGCTTTGTTGGTTAGGGTGCCGTTCTCGTTATCGGAAGGTACTGAGTTCGAATCCCGGTTTATCCGAATATCCGGTGTGATCGCTAGTAGCGACGTAAAATATATCGTGGTCGCAATGTCCCCATTCCAATTTAATACATCTGGAGGTAGTGAAATGAATGCTTTCGATGTGCAAACAAAACAGCGATTTTATTGATGAATATTTACTGAATTTTTGATTCACATCTCTTTAATCACTCAGTTCCAAATGGGGTAGGAAAAAACAAAACAAGAGCAACCTGTTTAGATAAGAATTATTTAATGAAGCTTACAATTTTCCAATGATAGCTTTATAATGATTTTCCGTTCTTCATTCACTAATTTCAAAAACATGACATAATTTGATTATAAAAAAAGCATCCATAAAAATGTATGAACATCTATCTTCGATTACCTCTTGTTATTAATGTGTCAGACATCAATTGCTTTTACGTTCGGGGATCTGAAAGGATATTTTTAAATATTTCAAGAAATGGGAGCTCTTCGTTTGAGAGCACGGTAATTAGGCTCATTCCTTTTCCCCATTGTGCAGTTCCTAATTGCAGAGGTTCTGAATCAACCAGGTGCAGGGACCATCGCCTCGACACCGCAGAGGCCTTTTTTGCAGCGTTTGTTTTTTGGTTTTCTTTCTGTTTCACATTTTCCCTTTTCTCACAATCAAACAGTCAGAAATTTCGCCCATCCATTAGCTTGTGTTTTCCCATGGTAAGGTCTGGAGTCGAGGGTATTTATGTCTGTAGAAAAAGGAAATTAAGAAATGACCCATGCTTCTGACCTTGCACTGGGACGCTGATAACTTCCTGAACGTGAAAGGATATCATCTGCGAGTGCTCGAGCCTTCTCCCCACCCCGGGGGGCTTTGTTGCGGCCGTATCATTGTGCATTAACGAGGAGGGCGGGAGTTTTGGGAAGCTCGTCTGCCCTGGTCTTGGGACTGAGGAAGTGTCCCGCAATTATCGCGCCACCCAACTATTACGGCGCGAGATTTGTTGTGTTTTATGGTCAATTGTGTTTCTGTGATTGCAGCGTTTCTTTATCCCCCCCCCTTCGAACGACTCATTCATTCCTGCGATTGTGACTCGGGGCTAGGGTAAAGGACTCGTTCTTGATGATGGATGGTGTAATGGTTCCTTATCAGAAGGTGCTACTGGTTTTCCAAGATCACTTTGATGAATGAGATAAGAACACCGTGGGGAGATGAATGGGTTGGATACCGAGTTTACGTCTTATTCATTTTAAATTGCAGAGGAAAGGAGTAAATTGGCATTATAGTATGGAAGAATGGTTTATTTGTTTTCGTGAAGGAAAGAAAAGAGACATTGCCACATTTGCTTATTAAAAAATAAAAAGCTAAGGGTTGCTTGTCTGGGGAAAATGCTGACTGAAACTGGTTTTACGGAATTAAAAATCTTTTTATACTGATAAATAAACTTCTCTAAAACTTTTTCAAGATATCAAAATAAAAATCAGCTGATTGTTGGTGACAATTTTTGCCAGAGTAACAAAATATCAATGTAAATCAACGCTATCCTCTTTCGTAAATTTTATAAAAATATTTTAATAAAAAATTGATTTTGGTAGTTACATATCTTTTTTTTTTTTTTTTTTTTTTTTTTTATTATTATTATTATTGAAAAGGGAATTTTTCTCGAACGCACCCTCAATTCTTTTAACACGAGAAAATGTAAACAGTGTCATGAATTTTTGGCAATGGTTTTTGCTCGAGTTTTAAAATTACTAAACGAATCGACACTATCACACAATTTGGTAGATATAAATGTTCAAAAAATATTCCAGAATAATCAGTTATTTTTAATTTTAAAAGATTTTGATTCAAAGCTATTAGGATTAAATTTTTTAGTAATGTTTGACAATGGAAATGAAACATGTCAAATATTGCTTTGTCTTTTATTTTAAATTCAATTTTTTTTTTTTCTAAATCTAACAATTTATTTCGAAATAAAATTAGGCAACAGGACTGAAAATAATTAAAAAGTATTAATGTTAAGCACAAAGGCTTCAAAATTTCTCCAATTTATTATGAGGAACCAATGAAGTAGACTTACAATTTCATGCACTTATTTATATAACTAGTAATTTATTTATGTATAATATACAACTTTTTGTATTCAAATTAACAATTTAACTTATTTTATTTATAATTAGCAAATTTCACCATCGACATAGATCTTGCAAAATTTGAAAGAATGTATTGATGACGGACACTTATTTTCAAGATTATAAATTGGTACATTTTACGAAAAGAAAAATCTTAGAGAGAGAGAAAGAGAGAAGCTAATCTAACATTATTTTAAATTTCAAACTTTTCAGCTGTTTTATACTATGTTCAAATTATTATACGAGCGTAAGAAAGAATGTGAATCAGCCCACAAAAATATATATCCAATTATTTTAAATAGCTTTTAATTACAGTTAAAGGAGAATAATTTGAGAATTATTCTTAATTATAAATGAATTAGTACTTTTTTAATATATTTTAAAGGCTGTATTTTGTTCAAAGTTGTTGTGTGAGAAAGAAAATTATTTTTTTCCCAAATGAAGACAATGTAAATCAGTCCATAAAAATATATATCCATTTATTTTAAATTACTTTTAATTACAGATAAAAAAGAATATTTTATTTGAGGTTAATAATTAGTAATATTGTAAATGAATTAGCACTATATTAGTTTATTTTGAAGGCTGTATTTTGTTTACCATTGTTGGCAATGGCAAATATTTCTACCCCATCTTCTTTATTTTAGATAATGTATAATAAAACTGCTATGTTATCTAAAATATAGAAACTGTCCATTTGTTATTTTTTTTAGTTTTTATAAAGTAACTGATGGGGAAAAAGATATGTCAAATTTTTATGGATTTTAGACGAACATTGTGGAAATGAATGTAACCTATAGTATGCTTTATAAAATATTTCTCATCCTATTTTACGATATATTCATATTACTTGCCAACAAAAGAACTAACCAGTAAAACAATTAATTGAAATACACTTTAGTAGCTAAAGTCAATTTTATTGACACAAAATGTGATAAAAGTGCTTTTCTAAAACAGAATTTTCAATATTTTGCGCAATATATGCAAATATATGCAATATTTTGCGGCAACTACGAGTCTCTTATTTTGATTTCAAAAAGGAAAGAATTATATTTTCTAATAATTGAATAAAATTAATTGTATCATTTTTACTTCATTGTTGTTAACTAAGCACAAGTTCTTGAAAAATATTCTTGGAATCATTAATGAATTATAAGAATTTATATATATATATATATATATATATATATATATATATATATATATATTAGGTTGGGGAAAAAGAAATCCATTATTTTTACGTGAACTATATGTAACTTCTTTTGGATTGACTTTGTAAAAAGGTTTAAAACAGCTTTCATGTAGATTTTTAGTTCTTGCGCGTTACGACTGCTAACATGCGATTAACTTCGATCATTTTTGATATTTTATAGACATTTTCGACGATGCTGTATCCACATGCGAGGAGCATCTCTAACATCAAAAATACCCGAGCGGACGAAACCAAAATTGTACGTAACTGGTTGTTACAGTCTTATAGAGGACGATAAACACCTTTCACAATTTTAGCCACCCGGCTATCTTTTTCGCCGTTACAAGAGAAAAACGAATATGTATCAAATTTTCTGTTTGTTGTCTTCCATTTTTAAAACCTTGTACTCGTAACTGAATGAATCAAACAAAAAACCGCAAGAGGATATTTTAGTGTCAAATATCACCTTTCCAACGAGCCTAAATCTGAAATTGTTTGATAGATACCTCACGAGATATCGATCACTACAGACGTCTACCGAAAAAATAATAGATTGCTTTTTCCCCAACCTAATATATATATATATATATATATATATTATTTGACTAAATGCGATTATATTTACATGTTTGTAAAACGTTTTGTTTTACATTGTTTTTTAATTATTCCTGGTGAATAGTGATATCTAATTTGAAATTAATCTAATTCGAAATGAATAAGGAGATTTAATTTGTGGAATCAGTAAAATATAAAACAATTTTGCGAGATAATTGGCAGTAAAATTATCATTTGATGCTAATTAATCGCACAGCAAGACCATTGGACATTTTAATTTATGAAAAATAAAACGAATGGAACACGAATGAAAAAGAGTTCAATAATCCAACAAAATAGTCTTTTCACCAAAATTAAGTAAATAGCAAATATGGTAAAAGATAATAAATATCGTTATTTATTTGTTATTTCTAAATCATATTTTCCACCGAAAGCAAAATCACATTTTCTGCTAGAAGTTATTGCTTTCGCGAAAACTGGGAAGTTTGACTAGCTTGTCTTTTATAAAATTTAAGTAAATCTTTTAAAAGACTAGCAAAGAGTAAATCTTTTAAAACACTACATAAGTAAATCTTTTAGTTAATATTTAAGAAAAACTTTTTGAGTAATAAAGACAAAAAAAGTGTATTAGATTAAAATGATGATAGACTTAATATATTAATCAAATGAATAAATCAAAATCAAAAAAAATTTCTATTGTAACCTAATCTAATTCTTTACTGAAATATTTAAAGTATAATTAATAAGTGTAAAGTTCTCTTTTAATCAAATTATTAACTTATATTTATTAAAATTATTTACAACCATCAACATCATCATGCAATAATTTGTGTGCATTTTTCATTTCTTTAATCTGCAATAAATCTATTGTTTTCAATTATTTGTATATATATATATATATATATATATATATATATATATGAAAATTTCATTATTTTTAACTGTATTTATCAAAGTATAATTAATCTCTTTCTCACACATTCAATATCATTTTCTTTACATAAAGTACCATAAATGCATTTCCTAGTAAAAAATATGTGTCTTTTACAAAACACTTCCTTGTAAAATATTCTTTCACTAACTGATTTAAATAAAAGAATGAGTGAAAAAATTGGAGATAAAGTAGTAAACTATAGAATAATATAATCTTTTTTTATCTTTATAACTGAATTTTCTATTTCTTATAGTGCGTAGTTTCAAATCAATTCAGTAGAAGTTAAATCAGAAATATTATAGAAGTTTGTTATAATCTAGAATTCATTACAACGTTTGTTCGTTATAATGAAGTTTACCTTTAAAATATACAAAGAAAAAAACTTTAATACATTATATAATATAAGATACTCTCTGACTTCAACTGGACACAATCCAAAGCGAATATTTAATGAGTTAAATCGGAGCTATCATAAAAGTTCGTTATAACCAAAAATTCACTACAACGTACTTTTTCGTTACAACGAAGATCACCTTTCAAATATGAATGATAGCAAAAAGAAACAATTTAAATATATATAGTAAAAGATACTTTCCGACTCCAACTGATCAATCCGAAGATTTAATGAGATAAAATTACAATATTGAATATAATGGGATTAAATCAATTACGGAGCATTACCGTTAATGATTCTTTAATTACACCCGCTTATCTCGTCGAAAAGAAGTGCCAATAGTGAAAGAGATGTCATTATCCCCCATACGGGAAATTTCCTTTTTCAATTGCATGCGCCAGGATTCGTTAAAGGGTCTCCATCATTATCACTGTTTGCTTTGGAAACTGCAAATCATTATTCCGGAAGAATCATGTCGACGCGATTCATTTTACTTTGATTTTCCTGTGACTCTGGCAACCAGGACAACCCAAAAAGCATATTTATGTATTTTTTTTCCACCTCAGATGCATTATTATACTCTCACTCTGAGTACTTCTGAGTGAGCGACCGAAGAATTCCATTGTTACGTTTGCTCCGGTACCATCTTTCTTTTTTTTTTTTTGCCCTTTTCAACACGGCGTGTAATGAGTGGACCGAAAAATGTCCCCTGGTACGTTGTTAACACCGATAACAATCAGGAATCGCTCATCAAAAGGGAATGATAAATAAATAAAAATAATTGGACCGGCGATTATAGGCAGTATTTTGTATTGAGAGGATGGGGAAACAAGAAAAAAAAAGTGTTCTGCCCCTTTTCCCAGAAATGGAGAGAGAAGTGCTCTTTTTCCGTTTTTAAGAAGTTTTCCTTAAAAGGATCAGAGTTAGGAAATTAAAACTTCTTGTCTGCTTTGCTGTGTTGCCCGAACTGTGTGCTTTTGTTAACCTAAATTGCTCTCTTTTAATTTGCTGGAGAGCGTTGTCTAGGGAACATTTGATGGTTGTGATTTTTAGCTCGGGGTTGCCATTTTTGGCGACTTTTTGTGCCTTTCAGACAATAAAATTTCAAATTAATGACTTATAAAAATAAATATAAGGAATTTTTTCGTTTAAGATTTTGCCTCGATAGAAAATTATTAAAACTGTTCATTCATGATATTTTTTTTTAAAAAAAAACTTTATAAAGATTAATAATTTATAAAATTAATCGAAAAAAAATATCCTAAATGGGAGTAAAATAAACATATAAGCGAATCGGAAAGAAAATTATATTTTTTATGTGTATGAACAATTTTAATTTTTATTAATTTTTATAAAATACCATTATAAATATTATAAAAATAAAATACAAATTTTTTGCAGAATGTGAAATCCATTAATCACAAAGAATTTAAAACAAACTAATTTTGATAAATTACATTAATTTTTCAATGATACTAATAATTTATATTATAGTCAAAAAATTCATAAAATGTCTTACTTATAAATATTAATATTTTTAAAAGTGGTTTATTTAATTTTTTTTTTATTTTATTTACATACATTTGTTACATAATCTCTACTGATATAACTTATTGTTACGCTTGATCTGAAATAAATTATGATTTGAAAGTAGTTGTAAATTGTGTCTTATAACTGGTTTGTATTAGTTTAACAAAATATTGTTAATAATTATCCTTCACTTTTGCTGTTTATTTTATTTTATTTTTATGGTAAAGTATAGTTTTGGAACTCTGCTAGAATGCTTTTAGCTCACAGTGAAGAGAGGTACCATCAATAAATAAATTTTGATAAATTGATACAATCATATTGATGATTTTAATATGAGTTTTGATACAAAAATCTCTCGTTGATGAATTTCAGGGGAAAGCATGAAAGGAATTGATTTCCAGCTAAAAGAACAGAATAAACACATTAGTAAATGCATCGACAAATTTGGTTGATGAGTTCGATGGGGTAGCTTGGATACAGAGTTCATTCATGTTGTACAAGGGAGAGCACCGGAACCGGAAGCAACATTGCTGCATTGATGACTCAATTAAGCCCTGAATTTTAGTAGAATCTACTATTAAATAAGAACTCCTTGCAGTTTTGACCAAATGACGAGATTATCACATGGGTAGCAAAACCTTTTCTTTACATCACATCAACAAAGTGATTTGGGACTAAACGCTCATAAGTCTTTTCAATATAGAGGTTTCTTTTTGGTTGTTCGATGAATTCCTGTACTGAGAAAACTGTCTTAATCTCAATAAGATAACAATGCAAATTTTTGATTCAATAATAAATGTTTTTTGCTTGAATAAATTCGTATGTTTGTTCGTATTTACTTGCATATTTACTAACTGAAACTGTTATTGAAAAATAGCTGATATTATTTTTAAAGATTTAAGCAAGTTTTTTACCTAAATTAATGTGCCCAAATATTAATTGTTTTAAGTAGATTTGTATCTAAATATCCAAATTATTATCAAACAATTCATTTGAAATATTAAAATATACTGAATATTTTACACATTAAAAATAAAGTAAAAGAAAATACTTCTTTTATTTACAATACTTGTGAACTATAATACTGTGCAAACCTTTTAATTCATCATTTTCATATAATTTACTTTAAAAATACTGATTACTTTTAAACTTTTAAAAAGTGCTCATAATTTTCATTATTTTATAAATTTAATTTTGATCACCATTAATATGTGAAATATCCATTCTAATAAATTGTCTATTTTTTCAAGCGCGTCAATCTGTTTTCCTGTCTAAGAAATACTAATATATTAATCTTCCAGGTTTATTTGGGTGTTTTAATCTATTTGAAACGCAGCCATCTTCTCTATCTGCCAGGAAAGGTGATTTTTTTTTACAACTTATGTTTATCTTAAATCAATGTGTTTGAATTTGTTTTTTTATACGTTAATACGTAAGATATAAATCATAAATAATGTTCTACCTCATTCAGCTACTTCCGAAAAACTCGATAAAAATGAGTAAAATATACGGCATACAATTTTTATTTATTTGAATTTATACAGATATAATATATTTATAAGTATTTTTTTTTTTTTTTTGAAAATGTTGCCCATTTTGATCTATTTTTTTTATTTATATATTGAAATAATCATAAAGATTATTCAATAAATCCAGGAAAGAATTTTATCTTTTTATCGGTGAAATAAAAAAATACATACGAGGATGTACCAAGAAGTTAGGTTCCACGTAAAAGTTTAATCAGATGAAAGGACTTTGTGTGGCTATTATATTTTACCAATTATATGACTTATTTGTCGACGTATGTATCGTATTGATAAATAATTGAAATAGAGCTTTGGTAATAAAAAAGTTTAATTATGATAACGAACAATTTTTGACGGCATCAGTCTTTCTTGAGATTTCTTTTATTATAGAAGCATTGGGAATTTATTTTTATTTCCTTTATTTATAGAGATATCGAAAAGTCAAAAAAGTCTTTTTCCTATTATTTTTGATAACCAGGTACAGTTCATGATTTGGTAAATATCTTGCATTATTAAATAACGAGAGATTTTGATTCATCCTTCATACAGTCTCGATTTATCCCTTTCAGACTTTCCTTTCTTCTTCAGTTTGAAAACATCTTGTGGATGATATTTTTGTTTACATGATATTAAAAAAAATATTGTCAATAATTGATTGTTCTTTTTTTAAAATAAATCTGCAAATTTTATTTTGTCTATTCCTCTACTAAATAAATAAAAAAAATCAGCGAAACAAAGTGGTTATGCGTTGAAATAACTTGCTTTCTGCACTTTCCATATTATTTTATTTTGAATTCAATAGTTTACAACATAATTTAGAAGCAGTGGTAAGGAATTCGAGGCAAAGATAATTTGTGATGAAAAATGTATTTTCATTTTTATCAGGAAAAATCTTAGTAAATTTTCCCTATATAATCACAATGTAAAAAAAAATATTTAATATTTTTAGAAATTATATTTGATTTATAAATTATTAGTTGATTCCCTAAGTTTTGAGTAATAAATTCACATTTTTAATACAGAAAAACTGTTTGGTAAAATTTAATTTAGTTATATTGCATTCATTTTTATATGAGTAAAAACTTTATAGTGTTAATTAATACGAAACAAACTCAAAATAAATTGACCTACATTGTGCTTATATTAATAGCTCTGACAAGCTTTTTCCTCATCGTTTTTCATTGTCTCTAAACTAACAACTTCATATTTTTCACCATGTTTTTGAGAGAAATAAAACCCGATTAGCTATTAAGCACAAAATAGATGTATTATATGGAGTTCATTTAATACAATATAATACACAACTCCTTTATGCTTGTATTAATAGCTAACAAGCTTTCATTTTTCTCATTGTTTTTCATTATCTCTAAACTAATAGCCATATATTTTTCGCCATGCTTTCGAGAATAATAAAATCCTGTCAGCTATTAAGCACAAAATAGATATATTGTATGAGATATTCACATTTAATCTCATATAATATACCCTCTTTGTGCTTGTATTAGTAACTAACAAGCTTTTATTTTTCTCATTATTTTCCATTATCTTTAAATAAATAATCTCATATCTCTTCATAAAGTGTTACATTTATTAATTTAATAGAATTATGTCTAAAACTTTTTGAGACAACAAATCTTTCAACTAACCATACCATTTCTAATCCGAATTAAACTGGTGTTTATAAAGTGCATTTGATACTTTTTCCTAAAATGATTTGCATATTCCGCTTATTAAAAGATAATAGATCCTTGGCGAGCAAATAACCTGCCAAATATTCGCCACAGTAACCCTTCTCAGTGATGGGCAGAAATGAAAGAAGAAAAAGGACGAGTGAGTAACTCCTCAAAGGAAGTTGTTAGTGTTGATTCCACGACTTAGTCTTCCACTTGACAAAACTAGAATAATTGTCGAGGAATTGGTCACGGCTAATCACTCACTTTTCGATAAGAGAAGAAAAAAAAACCGCCCCCTACCTTCCTTCCCACTTTATTTATCCAAGTTATTTTTTCCCCCTTCTCTTTGTTGCACAGAATGGCAACATCCACGAAGGGCTTGTAAAAGTTTCCGTTTAGAATACGCGTTATCAAATTAAGCCGTTGCGGTTTACTCGAATTAATTCCTATTCACTTTATTAAAGAATTAGCGACTAGAAGAGAAGAGAAGTTGGTTGTTTAGCGAAGAAAAAAAAAAATTATCGTAATTGCAAAGAAGCCGGGAATTATCGGATTTGGGTAATGTGTACTTGTCAGCTTTATAATTATCGGAATATAAAGGGGGGGGGGGTTCCAGCAAAGAACATCTCATAATCTTATTATTGACGCAATTTACGGACCACTTCAAGAAAAATAATATTTTTGAACGTCTTCATCAATTAATGCTGGGCACCATCTCAAGAAAAGATTGGATAAAGTGTTTGAGATTTTAGTATTTTTTGTAAAAAAAGAAAACAATGTGTTTGATTTAACTTACGTCATGGCTTTTAATTGTGCTTAATTTAAATAAATGGTAAAAATATTTATTATTCTCCTCTTTGAAGAGAAATCAGTACTCATTAATTTAACTAAAAATAACTAGCAATGCCCTACAGATTTTAGTACAGAGCATATTTTACAATTCGATAGATAATTATTATTTGCACTTAAGTAATTCAATTATTCAACATTTTTCACGACTGCGAAATAGATTAGACGCTTATTTCTTTTCTGTATTGTTTATAGAGTTAATTTGAAATTTTCAGTGATTAAGTTAATTACTTTTGTATAATAATTGATTTTAAAATCTTTTCTGATGGGATTGAAAATATTATTTTGATTGTTTTTAAAGGAATAATTTTGGATAAAGTAGTATTTCATAACCATTGAAAGGGAGGATTTCAGGGAATTGATTAATGAAGAATTGAATTCCCATTTCTTTTGAGGAAAAAAAAATTGCTTGATGCAACGTAAAAAAATCGCGAAATAACACAGATTAAAAAAATAGGATTATTACTTATATGAATGTAATGGGACTCATAAGATTTTGAAAAAATATTAGACGATCACAGAATAATATAGATTAGGATAGTATCATTAAAACTAATATAAATGTATGTTTAAAGGATTCAAATAAAACAACATGAAATAACGGTTAACTATATATAATAAGCCATAAACTTTTCAAATCATTTGGACAGATTGGTAAAATCGGTTTTCTCACAATTTATCTTTGAGTTTATGATTAAATGAATCACAAAATATTGGAAGATCACAAAAAAATGACAGCTTAAGAAAATATCACTAGAACTAAAATATATGCAAAAGCTTCAATGATTCTGGTAGAACGATAATCAGTTATACAAAGTAGTCAGAGGACTTAGCAAATGCTAGCCAGATTAGAAAAATCTAGCCAACATTAGGGCAGATTAGTAAAATCTGTTTCCCCACAATGTATTTATAAGTTGTTTTACAGTTAAATGAATGATACAGCATATAGGAAAGGTTTAATATGTAATAGATTAAGATGATAACAATAATATTAGCATGTAGAAATTGTGCCCGGTGTTGTAGTGTGGTAGAATTTCAACCTCCAAACACACAGGTTCATGGTTCTAACCTCAAGCTGGGCAAGGTCGACTCGGCTTTTTATATCTTCAGTGGGCGGATAAAATTGAGTACCAAGCATGCTTGGGAACTATACAATGGGGGGTTTCCCCGTTAGATTGACTACCTAATCGGGACATATGCTTAGTCACACCAGAGTCCTCGGTCAAAAAAACAGATTTGGGCACTGTTAGCCTTGGCCCACCGATGGTACCAAGCAAGCATGAGTACCAAACATGCTTAGGTACTATACACTGGAGGTTTTCGCGTTAGGCTGACCACCTAACCGGGACATATGATAGACATCCCAGAGTCATCGGTCAAGAAAACAGATTTGGGCACTGTAGGCCTTGTAGCCCTGATAGGCTGTTGTGCCACAGAGCTCAGTTTAGTTTATAGAAATTGTAGAAGTAATCTGTAGACTTTGAAATTCAACAATTATGAACGCAGCACCATTGGCTCTTCTGCATGGAAAGTTTAAGGCTTAGTTCCAACCACTGTTCAACTAAGAAAGCTGGACCGTGCTTTTTTTCTGCATGCTTCTTTGCCGGGAAGATTATAAAAATTTTTTTGGGTATCAATACTTACATCACTTGAATACGATCCATCAGCTACGAGAAGTCCACCTGGAGTTCAATTCTCAATATATACTGTGTAATCTGTATTCTTATGAAATAAAATTATAAAAATATTCCGGGACATTTTACGCTTTCATACTTCAAGTGTAGTTTAAACGTCAATGCGACTGCCAATAATCCATAGAATTTTTTTAGTTTTTGTAATTAGAAATAATTTAATTCAAAAGAGCAGTTTGAAATAACTTAAAATTAATTAGATTCACACCAAATGTGGACTTAAGGATTCTATTTCGTGGATATCAAAATATTGAATAACTTCAACATGTATGCATTTATTACTAAATATTTCAAGCTTTGTCAAAACAAGCTTGCAATTCTCATGATCTGTGAAAGGCAATTTTAAACAACAAGAAAGATTAAATTCTTGGGAAAAATCCCGGAGTCGGGAACTGTCCCGACTTGCGACATCCTAAGAGCGTTTAGAGTGGATTTCATTTTTCCAAGGTCTCCTTTTAATGTATTTGTAGGGCAAACAAAGTCAGTCCACTCGTTTGCGAGGGGTCAATTAGTCCTGGAGAGCGGCTTTAAACACAAATATATATTTGAGGTGGGGGTGGACGGGACCTTAGGAAATCATTAGTGAGGCTTGCCGCACCTGACCCGAGGAAGAGAATCAATAGCGTAGTGTCCTCACGGCTCCGCGCTAACGAGCTTCAATCGCATCCACCGCACAACATCAACATTTGCATAATTACGAGAGGAAGTTGTCCACTGAAAGCCAATATGCAACACCGCCTGATGAGGAGAAAGCCAAAGGTGTTTGTTGTCATCCCTTGCAACAAGGCCGGCTGGGGGACCATGCACTCACTGCAGGACAGGATCTTGGAAGTGAATAAAGGCTCTACCTCTTTGAATTTTGTTAAAATCTTGTTAGCAAAAGCTGCCGTTTTAAAACCAAAAAGTATCTTTTTGAATGCATTATCATTGGGGGAGTTTAAAAAAGTATGTTAATCAATCTTTTAACATAAGTAAAAATGTCAGCAATCGTTAATTTGAAGAATTATAAAATGTAGATTTCTTCACTTAAGCCATATCAACTTGTGGTATTTAAACGGAAGTTGGTAGGGTTTTAAAGCGCAAGGTCCAAAAAGGACAAGTTCCGCCAAAAAAGGAAATTTTAAAGAGAATTTACAACTCTTAGACAAAACCCAAACTCAACATTAAAAATTTATAATACAAAAAAAATGTATATATTTTATTTAAAATCTTAAGTATAAGTAAAATTAATTCATAAAATTTAAATAAACTGAAGGAAACCAATTTCCCTTTAAAAGGCAAAAAGATTTCGGTGGAGTGACTCCCCCACCAAATCATACGTGGTTAAAAGGTCAGTTGCAAAAATTTAAAACGGTAAACGTTAAAATCAGGACATGAAATTAAAATATGAGAAATTGTATATGGTTCATTACACGTTTCATACCATAAATTTAATTCACTAAGAAATAAATGTCTATGAGTGAAATGTGTGTGTCCGATACGAATGCGAGTTAATCTAAAATCTGCTCTTCGTAACGGTAAAACGGATGGAATAAGATATGGAAAGATGGCATGTAATTTTTTGGAGACCTGCATACTCCAGAACTCCTGCCAGAGAGAATAAACACATTTTTTCAACCTTTCTGTCGTCAAGAAGACGGACAAATGAATGAAGTAAAGACAATGCAGCTTCAACAGCTGCATCTGCCTTTTCATCTCCCTCTAAACCTACATGGACACAACAGGATGACAATTATTGGAGTTTCTCAATCCTTATAAAACACTCAAACTATCAGTATACACACAGAATTATTTGAACGGAAGGTTCCAAGCTAATTTTTTTTGGTGCTGTAAATAAGAATGGAGTTTGGATTGTGTATCAATCCTTTAACTTAATTAAAAATGTAAGCCATCATTAATTTGAAGATATATAAAATGTAGATTTCTTCAATTCAGTCATATCAGCTTGTGGTATTTGAACGGAAGGTCCCAAGAAAGAATTTTAGTGCTGTAAATGGGAAAGGAGTTTGGAAGCACAGATACAATTTCGAGCCCTACAGACTTTATAAGGAAGCTGACATCTTCAATTATATTAAAATATGTTGCTTGAGATTTGTGGGCCATATCTGTCGATTGGACCATCAAGAATTGACTTCAAGAATTTTTAATTATAGGCCCATTGCAAACAGATCTAGGGGTCGGCCCAAACTTAGGTGGACTGCTGGTGTAGAGGAGGACTTTCAAGTGCTGAAAGTGACAAATTGGAGAACTGTCGCTTCCCGGAGAGTACAATGGAGGAATGGACCGAAGAAAGCTTTGGCCCACCCCGGACTGTCGTGCTGAAGAAGAAGAAAATTTCTTCACATATTTTGCATTGCAATGTACAAATGAAGAAAACAGCAAATTCTTTGTACTATTATTTTTTATGATCCACTATGCCTTTCAAGAACATTTTGTATAAAATATTGACCATGTTTATATAGTGCGTGGGGAATTAAACCATAAGCACCCAAGCATTTTCTCCTCTATCTGTTGGGGGAAATGTTTGCCATAGAAAGCTAAACTTACCATCCATTTGTTCAGCCATTGGCCTGAGTGTGTGTACTTATCTTTTGAAATTGAGAGGGCTAGTATAATGTATTTAACCAAATATATTTAATCTGCTTAATCATTTGTTAGTAAGGGTAAGGTTTGTTGTAAAGGCAACTCCTTTTGTAATATGGAACTACCTTATCAAACTTTTAGGGGCACAATTTAGTTCCCGTTGAATGGCAAAAAAAATTGAGAGTCATGCTCTAACTACCAAGAACTGAGGAACTAAAATATTATTTTCTCGAAATAAATAATAATCATTGTGTTCCGTTGTTATGTATAATTTTGTAACTATCCTTATGATGTGCTGTTATTGTATTAAGCAATCTTCAGAGCTAAAAATACCTTTCCCTCAATAGAATAAGGGTATTTTCAATGTGAAACACTGTTTAAATAATTTTGCTATCTATCATTTAAGCTTTAAAATGTAGATGGTCACAATTACAAACATTCAAAGTGAAAGTAGAAGATATATAGATGGAAGCGATTGGGTAAACCTGCAAGTTTTATTTAAGTATACACAAAGACAGTGAAGATTGAAGTACTGAATCTCCGAACTTGCTAAGATTATTTAAAAATTGCTATGTTACTTCACCAGCAATTACTCTTATTATTGCTGTTTCTTATTATCACAATGTACGTACTTTATCCATGGAAATGAGAGGGCGGATGTCCTGTCTAAAAGGGACACAGCTAGTTTTTCTCCAATTGATGCTGCTCTTACCTCCACTGAGTTGCATTCTATTCGAAAAAGAACAGGATATCCACCTGCTCATAATTGGTACTCTGGTGATGGTCCATTGCGTTCAAGGATTCTGGAACTGACCAGACTATATATCCTAGGTTTGCTCGTGGCCATCTTCCTGGCTTTAAATTTGATGGCAAACATAATCTCTATACTGCTGACGACTAGGCTATCACCCTCTTTTGTTTCTGAGATTTCCTAGCGAATCCCTTGCTGTTTCTTAATTTTGTGACGGTTGTGGATCATTTGGGATCTGAAACAGCATGTTCGTTTTTATTTGTTTGAACTAATTAAATAAAGTTATATTTATTCCTTTCCACACATTACTTTTTTTTTAAATCCCTATCTTTAAGTTTCTCATATAATATTTTTCTATTAGGTTTTAATACTCTCTTTAAAAATTGCTGCCCATGCAAAAATAGTGTGATGTCCGCTGGGATTTTTTTAATCATGGCATAATTTTTTTCTATGAAATGCCAGTCTAATTTTAAAAATACCTTAAAAAATTATGATCTTTAGGCCTATATCCTAAAGGGATATTGACCAACCCAACCATATATTGGTACAAAGTGCTTTTAGCAGTGGTACTTTGAATAACAAATATAGTTAAGTAGAATTCAACAATATGTCTAATGATACACAATTCCATTTTACTAACTGCTGAAACTCACTTTGATTTTGGTTTATATATATCATTCTCATTAGTTTTGCTTAAAAATTAACTTCAAATACTTCCTGGAGATGGCCGTCTAACAGCACATAGTGCAATTCTAATCTACAATTCGCATGCGAATTACAATATTCTGAAAAGTACTTCTAAAATAATCATTAAGAATTGACACTTGTAAAAATAAATTTAAAAATCTTTTAAGAAGTTTTGTGATTACTACTATCACTCATTTCAAATCTTATAATATCTACTCTACATATTCGCACTAAGGAAATATACTGAAATACAGGCAATGAGGAATAAGGCAACGAAAAAACTTCCTTTTATTTATGGAGGATTTTGTATTATAAAATCCCCGCCTGAATCCTTTTGCAATCCAAGATTATCCCTCTGCGATCTGGTAAAACAAAGGAGGTTTGTTATGAGACTGAAGCGGGCGGCATCACCCCTTTCTATTCACAGGTGACCCCCTATTCAATAGACGCCCCCCACTTGCTGCTCCGAAATCCGTTTTAATAGTGGATCAAAGCCAGGCCCTCCTTATTTGTAGACCTCTCCACGGGCAAACCGACCCCTCTGTCGGAGAGGGGACGCAGCTGTCTCAGACAACTCGCTGAGTCCTCAACCTATTTGCATAAACACCCCCAGTCTGTCGCATCCGAGCTTGTATCCATAATGCCCGCCCTCACCCACCCCCAACACCGTTTCCATGAGAGCTGCTCTTGCGCGCACTCAATTGAAAGTTGTTCTCAGACTCCAGTGACTCCGGTGGCAATGCTTGTGTATTTTAAATTATGGAATGGCGTTTCTTTTGATCAATTTTTTTTACCTCTCAACCCTCTCTTCGTTTTTTTCTTCTCTCTCTCTCTTTGTGATACGTCTGCTTGCGTTGTTTTCAATTTTCCGAAGTAAAATTTTGAATAAGTTTTGCATGCAGGGGCCATGTGCGCGCGTCACATCCCGGCTTGAGAAAACGCGTGGAGTTCCAGGCAAAAGGGGTGAAGATTTCCATTTTTTTTTATTTTCCTTTTTAGTATCATTTCCGTGTCTTAAAAAATCAAGAGAAAGTAGAGTTACATTTTTTTTTCGTCTTTTTGTTCCGGTGGGTTGCTATTACAAAAGCAGAATTGATTCCGGGATTATTTCTTCAAATGATATTTCTTCGTGGCACGTCCCGTATTACCCCCCAAAAAGTTGTTTTAAGCCTCGTTCTTTCTCCATTTGCATAGGATGATAGCTTTCTTCCTCTAGATGAAGGATGCGCTAAATTGATCGCGAGGATTTAGCATGCTTCTGAAATATTTCTCGAGCGTGTGATTTGGATTTGACGTGTAATCTTCAGAAACGTTATTTTTTAGTTGTTTGAAGACTAAGTGAAATTTTGATGCATACAAACACATTAAAAATGTATATTGAAAACTATCAAAAATATACGAAATCACGCAAAAGACTTGCATCTTAATCTGCAGAATTACACAAATCTTGAAGCTTGTAATTATTTTCCGAATTCCTAAATGCCGTTTAATTGTTAAACGTTATCTACTGCTATTATTACATTTATTTTTAATTTGATAGTTAAAAGTTAAGTTCTTATTGTTACTCAAATACTTGTAGACAAAAACTATCTCAACTAAGCAATTATTCAATCCTAATGCATTGCAATAATGAGTATGAACCAAAAATTAGTGAGTTCGATTCCAGCTTTAATCAATGATCCGACGTGGTTTTCGGTGTAATGGAAATGATCGGTGCAATTAAGCTCTACCATCCGACCAATAATTGATAAAAAACTAGAGCAGCAACTGATTATGCTTATTAGCATTATCTATATAAAATATTCTGATTGTAATCTTTCCTGTAAAAATTATTTTTATCATTTAAAAAATAAGGTAATATGTTATCTAAACATTATGTTACGTAAATGAAGCATACCAATAATATTCGCAAACGTTTGAGAAAATCCATCATTTATGTTAGTTTCATTTAAAGCAGCATTCAAAGATACGTTTTGAAAACATGTGGTTGAAATTGAATCATATTGTACAAATGTCTCTTAATAATTATTATAATAAAGTGATAAGTATATATAAGTAACAACTATATTTTACTATAGCCAATCTCACTGTATACTATTGATTGAACTATTCTTTTCGGAGTGAAAGGTCCTTGGTTCAATACCAGTTAAACTGGTCGGGTGACAGGAGATGGATGTTGCATTTCTACTTTCTGCATGCAAATCTCTCGGCGACAAGGTCCGCCGTGGCCTAGTTGGTTCTTATTATAGGTAGGCAGTGAGTTCGAATTCCGACCCAACTAAAGATTCGTTAATAGTGACTGAGGTACGTTAAATATGTCATGGTCGCAATGTCCTCCAAGTGAAATGATACCACTGGGATAGCAGTTCAAGTATTGGAAGGGTTTTCTGCTTCTCTGTATTCATCTGTATCTCTATATCTCACTGTATACTAGTGATTGAACTATTCTTTTCGGAGTGAAAGGTTCCTGGTTCAATACCACACATTGTTGGGTGATAAGAGATTGATGTCGCATTTCTACTTTCTAGATGCAAATTTGTCGAGGTGGCCTGCTTGGTTCTTGTTATCGGAAGGTAGCGAATTCGAATCCCGACCCAACCAAAGATTCGTCATGTCCACTAAAGGCGGCTGGAATACTTTAAATATGCGCAGTCGCAATGTCCTCCAAGTGAAATGATACCGCTTGTGTAGTAGTTCAAGCATTGGAAAGGTCTTCTGCTTGATACCTACTCCCACCCTAAGACTCCATCTTACTGCTTCCATTAACTGGTATGGCCCAATTTTAGGTTAGGTGCAGGGTAGTATACTTGTGCAATAACAACAATAGTTGTGGTAAGCTGCACATGATTTATAAATCCTTTCTTGTGAATTTAATAACCCTTGAGAAAATGTATTTTTTAATGAATCCCATCTGATTAATGTTATCTTAGTTTTTCTATTATTTCAAGCTTCTCTACATTACTTTAATAATTTTTAAACTATTAATGAAATATTTTTGAATATTATTTGAGTAATATTATTTTAATTCTTCGTCAACTATTTCAAGTTTTTTTACATTAATGTACTCCAACAATGAGAGTATTTCTGCAATACTATTAATTAAATATTTCCTAATGTCATTCCAAAAATACTATATTCTTCTATTATTATTTCAAATTTTGCTTTCCCATAGCGGTATAAATAATCCAGATTAAAACGCGAGCTTTTCCACCAAAAGAAATACAAAGATCGTATGCTGTGGAGCTAGATCCGGCTCTCAGTCGAAAATGAAACTTCAATTGAATTGTAATAGATTTTCAGCAACGAAAGGGAGAAAACAAGTAAAGTGTTCCAACTCTTTCCGACTATTATATTCCCTTTATCTGTTTTGAAAGGATCTCAGCATCAGCGAGATGCATGTTACATAGGTAGTAGCCGACTAAAAATAAAAGGGAATCAAAAGCATTTAGGGAAGAGAAGGGAAACTAGATTTGGGAAAAAGGGATTTAACGGTTTTGCGGTTGAGTTTAAAAGATGATTGTAAAATATTTTAGAAAAAAATTTCGCTTTTCTTTTCTGTATAAGCCGGAAGCATCTCACTTTAAGTAATCTTTGTTTTGGTTTTTATGTCCTATTTTTTCATTCGATTTTTCCAGAAAAGATAAAAGTTATATTATCTGCTGAATATTTCTATAGAAATGTATTGTTTTTGACTGAAAAAAAGGTTTTTATTTTTGATGATGTAAGAATTAAAATAATAGATTTTCGACAATTAAATAAATAAAACGATTTTAAAGTAAACGTCCTTAACTTTGAATTAATTAAGTTTCTTATAACGAGATTTCTTTGATTTCAATTTTCCTTTTAAAGTTTTATTGTTTTTATTGATGAAAGCCTAGTATGGTAATATTAATTTATGTCATATTATGCTTCATTTTTAAGTATAGAAAATTCAAATCTACTTAAATTTAAAACGTTGTTTTAAATATCCTGAAATTTTGAAGAAAAGGAGTTATATAGACATTTATAGGGAGGATATTTTATTTTCTTAGTGAATATGTTTAGGCCTTAATAGTTTCTTTGTTATTTATCTATTTTAATTTACAAATATTCAATGATACATTTTAAACTAGAACATTTCGGGAGTTTACGCCATTAATTTTTAAAAGATAATCCAAATGCAAAGTGGGATTATGTTTGGAAAACTATTTCAAAATTTTATTACAATATTTAGTCACTTTGAAAAGTTTTGAAAATGGTTACCTTTGAAAATTTTCCAACATAAGTAAATATCATTCTAAAATGAGTAAATATTATTACGAAAATTTTTTTTCTTATGAAAACTATCTACAGTAAGATTTTTGGTTGCAAATAATCTTTAATCAAAGACAACGTTTAAAGCTATTTAAGAATGTGTTGAAAAATCCTCTAGTAGTAAATATAAATTTAACTTTTTATCAATGTTTGATTAAATCCTTTTTGTGTAGTTTACGATAGTAAAAACCGCATTTAAATATGCACCAAATTAAAGATAGTACAATTTCTTTTATGGATACCCCATGTAGAGTTATTGTAGTTCTGATTGTAATGGTTTTTCTTATCACTTATAAAAATGAAAATAACTATAAATTTTCTTAAGATTTGATTAAACATTTTTAGATTGTGTACTATTTACAATTTGAAATAATCTATCTTTGAAATGGAATCTCGTAAATGGTCATTCAAAGATATTCTGACAAATACTATTCTTTTAAAGATATTCAAAGCCTTTCAGTAAAAGTAATAAATATGTAAGCATTTTTTTCACAAAATTCTATTTTAATCATTGTAGTTACGGTTATTATAATGCAGTTTTCTGCTGACAACTTCAATTTCAAAACCTGAACTTTTTTAATGGGGTATTCTTTTAAATTCATTCTATTTAAAATTAGACTAAAATTATTTAAAAATTGAATTAAAGCAGCAATGCTAACTTAAATTAATCAATTTCATGAAAAAAATAATTTCTTTCTAAAAAATTAAAAATATACTTGTTTAAAAGTGCTTAAATTATTCAGTTTATTGATCCAAAAAGCATCGCAAAATGCTGAATGCCTATAGTGAAATTTAAAATAAATTTCTCTTTTCAGTGATTTTGTACAAAAGAAAGAAAATGGTTGCCAATAAATATATTCGAAAGTTATTTTTTTAAATATTTCGTTTTCTGTTTGTACAACTTTTTCATGGAATGGAAAGATAAATAAACTGAAAAATAATTTTTATTAATATATCGTGATTATAAGAATATTTTGACGATTATATCAAAAGAATTTTAGAAGATATTAACATCAACAATTAAAACTTTCATTTGAAATGCCTCATTAGTTATCCCTTCAAATCAAAATTGGTGAGATTCAAAAATCTCAACAGAAATTAAAAATATATTCTTCATTGGAATGATTTCGTGTAAAAGATCAAAAATGGTTACCCATAAAGTTTATCTCGTAAAATATTTTCTTTTCTATTCATACAATGAAAACGTAAATAAACCTTAGTCGCTTAAAAAATATACCATACTCATCAAAGAAAACAAATATATCACAGAATAATTTGGCGTGAAGAGATATTATATCGATGATATAACTTTCCGATTAAAATGCCTCACTAGTTATCCAGCATCACCTCAAATCAAAATTGAAGAGAGTCAAAAATCTCATCAATATTGAACGGCTGGTTGAATAGTGGCACATATCCGATTATATATAGATATGTTCTCATCTACCTAGTCATTTAACCATCATTTTGTGTGCAATCGTGAACAAAATTGGCGAAGAAAGAAAGAGGAAATAAAAGAAAAAAAACATATTTTTAGAAGAAGTGTTTCTCATTTTCAAATTTGATGGCGTAAAGATACTAAACAAAGAAAATAAAGCAGAAAAAAAAGACAAAGAGAAACACCGTCTTAGGACCTGAAAATTCGTCAAGTTCCCTCCGACTTGAAAAACGAATCCTTCCAATTTAAATATCCATTTGTTTTTTGGCAGGAAAAGAAGGGGGGGGGGGTGCGTAAGGCCTTTCATTTTTATAGAAAGAACGCAGGGTTTCGAAACCTGTAATCAGCGCGCATTTCTTAGGTTGATTTGACACCGAGAAAGAAACCCGCACGCTCATTATTCAGCAGCTCGCCTCGCTTTGAGATAAAGAATGTGGCGGAAGGAAATAGTGCGATCGGGTAGTAAAATAGTCCGCAGCGGGATTGTAATATAAGAATCGGGAATCGGAAAAGGATAAATGAATTAAGTTGACGTAAATATTTCTCATGAAGCGAATTTCACACTTTTCATATTTTTAGAACAAATAAATGACGCGTCTTATTCTAAGGACGTGTCGTCAATCTTAGAGGACCTGTCTGTGTTTATTTGTTTTCTTTGCAATTGAGCATTTTTTTTATTCTAAGTTTATTAAGTTATTTGATCAATAGAGTTGGTTGATTTTTTTAAGGCTGTTTGAATTTATTTTTTATATACATGTATTTATTATCAAGTAATTTAAAAATTTAAATTTCGTGTTGATAATGACTCCTTTAATATTGGGAAGATACAATTTTCTAAAATAACCCTTATATATATATATATATATATATATAAAACTTTTAAAACATGCAAAACATTTCTCCCCGAGTATGTTACCACGAACATTATATACTGATAGCATTATATACTGATGTATATTCGGCAAATTTATCAATCTTACAATACGAAATATCATAGTATTATTTGATGCTATTATTATCTACAAAATATTTAATTTGCCAATGTGTCTCTTATATATTAGAACCATTGATTAAAAACTATGGCTATTGATTTCTTGAAGATATGTGAGGACATATTAACAATTATATATATATATATATATA